>VXBA01000125.1:1102913-1133040 GCA_013399895.1 Serilophus lunatus
TTTTTTTTTTTTTTACCTTTCCTGCTAGACCAATAACTGGATGTTTCTTCCTGAGCAAGGGAAAGACAGAATTTTTTAAGTCCAGAAAATCCTACTGGTTATGATGGTTTTCTCCAGAGGCCACTGGGGACTTTCACACTGGGCCAGGTTGTGATGGGTCACCTCAAAACCTTCTTGGTTTCTCAGGTTGGTGAAGAGTGTTCAGTTCCCTCCCTGCCTCTGTTTCCCAATTTCAGCTTTTTTTCAGAGGCATGAAAATTCCATGGGGTGATGAAATGAATTTTTTTTCCTTTTATTTTCTTTGGAAGATGGCAGACCATTGGAATAATTATAATCCTGGTCCAGCATGGAAATAAAAAAAAAATAATAATTAAAAATCCAACAAAATATATCTAAACCAAAATTTTTAGAAATATTGGACAATGTCAGGCAAAGATTTATATTTATAGATATATATAAAATATATATACACTTATAGATCTACATACAAACACACTTGAGTACCAGAACATTCAATTTAACCAATTTTCCATCTTCCAAACACAAGGTGAAGCTGGACATCTTTATTTATTTCCTGGCTCAGGAGGTTGTTTTTTTTTTTATTTTTATACCTGAAATAAAAGTGAAACCACTGAACAAATCAGCCCCATTCTGGCAAAAACCTTGAATCCCACCCAATAGTTGCTTTCCCAAGGAAGCTTTTCTTGGGAAATCTCAGCTCCATTTTCCTCCTACCTCGATTTGTGTGTCTAGAACAGGGAATGTCCACATATTTCCAGGAGACACCCATATTTCCTTGGATGTGTGTTATGAAACCAGAGAATCCAGGGGTGTTTCTTCCTTTTGCTTTGGCCCCTTCCTCAGGCCCCTGTTCAAGGTGCTCTTTAAAGTTGGTAACTTCAGTATATAAAAATAGATAAATTTATAACTATGTCCATATAGAAATCTATAAATATGTAAATCTATAAATATATAAATATCAGCAACCACAGCAATTTCTCTAGTGGAAAATGAATTCCATTCAGCATTTTCCAGGTAACTGTGGTGAGAAGGAGGTTTGGTCCTCGCTCCCATTTCCCCCCCATGGCCTGGATTTTATTCCCTGCAGATTCTCCTGCCAGAATATGTGTTTGGTGGTGCTGGCAGGATCCCAGGCAGATGTTTGTGCATCCAGCACATGGGATTTTGTGGGGAGGTGGTCACAGGGCGGGGAATGTGTCACCTCCAGCCTCTGAGCGACCCCTGTGCAGGAAAATGGGATTTTGGTGCCACTTCCACCCCTAAACTGCAGCAAAATGGGGCTCGTTCCAAGAAATCCTCACTTGCATCAGCAGAGCCAGTGAGGGAGCAATTCCCAAAGGAGATGGATTCTCATTTAGAAAATATTCAAAGACATCATTTCTCCCTCGAGTCAGATGATAAGAGATTTAAAAAAAAAATTAAATAAATCAGTGAACTGAAAGGTGAAAACAGCTCATGCATTTTGGGTCCTGATCACATCCAAAATGACTCATCTCACTCAGGTTTTGTCAGGATGAAGCATCATCGTCTTCACGTCCAAACAAAAGCTTTTACAGCTCTTTTATGGTTCCCTTTCCTTGGAAATCGGCACTGAATATTTCAAGGGACACAAACAGGTTTTCATTTTAAAATGTTGCCCAACTCCTCCCTGAACCAGAACACTTTGTTTTTATAGTTATCACTGAGCAATTGTAACAATCTGGTTCTTCAGTTCCGGGGTCTTGATTCTTTTTTTTTCCACCAAAAAACCCCTTTTATTCTCACCCTCCCTTTCATGCTTTGCAGCAGAATCCAGGTGAGTCACAACCCAAGGGTCTGACTGACATTTTTTGAATTAACTCTCTCGATTTAAGCAACAGAAGAGATTTTCACCTTAAAACTCCATTTCTTTTTCTGAAAGGAACAGCAACAAAGGCGAGTGGTTTGAAATAAGTCACTTCATATATATTCATGCAATTTGCACTCTGAGGAGCTGCTGTGCCTGGATTTAGCTTTCATGATTATTCAGGAGATTCTAATCAGTTAAACCTTCCCCTCCCTCCATGTGGAAATGTGTTTGTTTAAATGAACCAGGGTTAAAAATACCCAGCTCTCTGGGGTGGGGTCTCTGTGCCATCAACGGGGCTTTCTCAGGAGCCCAAATGGCATCTGCTCCATAAATAGCAGCTCCAAAAGGATGTGTCCAGGCCTTCACGTTGTGTTTGTGGGGACAAGGGATGATTAGAGTGCAAAAAACTGCTCTTGGAATCCTTAAGGCTTATCTTGGAGAAGAGGAGACTGAGGGGAGAGCTCCTTGCAGGGACAACTTGGTGGGGAGGGGCAGAGGAGGGGCAGGGCCTGAGCTCTGCTCTGTGGGGCCCAGGGCCAGGAGCCCAGGGAATGGGCTGGAGGTGTGTCAGGGCAGGGGCAGGGGGGATCTCAGGCCAAGGGTCTCCTTTGCCCAGAGGGGGGTTGGGCACTGCCCAGGCTCCCCAGGGCAGTGGGCACAGCCCCAAGGCTGCCAGAGCTGCAGGAGGGTTGGGATGATCCTCTGGGGACAGGGGGGACTCTTGGGGATGGGCCTGTGCAGGGCCAGGGGTGGCACTGGATGGTCCTTGGGGGGCCCTTCCAGCTCAGCAGATCCTGGGATTCTGAGAAGGCTGGAGAAGCCTCTAAGCTCACCCAGTCCAACCAGCAACCAGCACCACCCCCATGTTCAGCACAATGTACCCCCACACCTCTGAAATTCCTCCAGGGGCGGTAACCTGAGGAGATTCATCCGTTCTGGAGGACTAATTATTAGAGACCTTTAAAATAGGAAGCCCTGGGTTCTCTGATAACTCCAGCACAGCTGCACAGGAAGGATTTCTGCACCTGGGCTCAACCTCCAAAGCTCCTTTGTCACCAGCTGTTGAAGGAGTAGCTTTCACATCTGTGCCTTGAGGTCACCAAAGTTTTTGCCTGGAAGAATAAGGTTTGAGAGCAGATCCCAGTTCTGTATTCCCTAAATGTCTTTCTGGAGGGGTCAATATTTATTTAACAATGTTTTTCTGTGGCTGAGGAGAGTGGAGGAGGGAGAACAGAAATGCATCAAACACAACAATTAATGTTTGACTAACAGGGGAATAACCAACTCTGAGCTGTAGGATACAGCCTTGGGATTCATTTACATATTTATGAGTGCAGAATCTCAACCAGTTGAGGACAAAACTCAGAGTTTTAGTACATCTCAGCTCCCTCTTTGAAGAAACCCATCTACGGTGACTTTGGAAAATGTTTCATTGAAGAAAAATAAAAACTCTAAAGGCAGATTTTCTATATTGTGCTTCTGGTTGAATTGTGTTCTGCTGCTTAATTCATCAGAGATGATCTGCTGAGCTCTCAAATTGTGCCTGCCCCATCCCTGGAAGTGTTCAAGGCCAGGCTGGAGCAACCTGGGATGGTGGGAGGTGTCCCTGCCCATGGCAGGAGCTGGCACTGACCAAACGAGGTGACTGCTCAGAATTTAGGATTAAAAAAGACCAGATGGCCAAACCTCCAAACTCCAAGTGAAGTGTCAGAGGAGTTCTGGGAGCTGGTAGCACTAGAAAATGGTGCAGCAAAAGCTTTCTTGGAAAATGAGAAGTGACCAGTGGACAGAAGTGATGTGTCCACAGCACCTGTCACAGGGAAAAGCTGAGAGCAACACTAAAGCTTTGTAAAGCCTGACTTTGCCAAAGGGGAAGATTCTGGGGAAAAGGGATGAGGGACAGATGAGGGGAAAAAATGCTGGTTAAGTTTTGATTTAATTGAAGAGAACAGGCCTGGATTCCTGATGGGAGATCATGACCATGGGCAGCAAGGCAGGGCAAGTGTTTTTTGGCAGAGAACGCCATGGAGAGAGTTTAATGAAATTTTAAGAGTGAAAGCAAATGTCCAAAGTCACCTTGTTACTGGAGCTGGGATGAAAAACAGGACTGATCAGGAACTGTGGCCTTGAGGAATCTGGGAACTTGCAGAAAACATTTAGACACCCCATATTTGGATTAATTTTTTATTTTGATGGGATTATAGAACTTCTTGAAGCTCTTATATACCAGATCAAGGTGTTGGAGTCCTCAGTCAACATGAGTAGGGATGAAACACAGGTGTAAATTCATCCCAGAGAGTGAGGCAAGAGGAATAATGGGATTTTTGTACCCTTTTTACCTTGGTCTGGGTGGCATTGCCTGGCAGTCCTCAGGTTCTCAGTCTTGGAACTAACACAGAAAGTGCAGCTGTGTGTTTGTAGAAGCAAAGATTTTATGGAGGCAGTTTTGGAGAGGTCTCCACTTTTGTCCCCAGCATCTCAGTCAATGATCTCAGAATCTGTGTCATCTCCATTCCTGTCCCAGAGAATCAAGGAATATCTGGAGTTGGAAGGAACCTCCTGGGATCAAGTCCAAGCACTGTCTCCACAAAAGGCAACCTAAGATTTAAACCAGAGTAAGTTTGGTTTTAAACATCTCTTTGGTGTTGGTAACAAAAATGTGAGCTTTTCTGTTTTCTTCCATTTTCTGGTGGCAGCCAAACGATTTTCCCATTTTCTCATGGAGAAATTAAAGACCTACAGGCATTACTCCCAAGGACTCCTCCCTCACCCATTTCCAGCTTGTTCCTCTTGTAGGAATCTTAAATCCAGGCATTAGGAGGGTCGCTGACTTTATCTCCTTCTGTTCTTCCCAGCATTTGTTTGGCTCCTCTGTGTCTCCCTGGAGTCTGAAGCTGAGTTACAGCACTTCAGCTACTCGCTCCCAAAACAGAGAGAGTCCAGGAAGGGAAACTTTTTGTGTCCTATTTCCAAGGCCTATTTCCAAATGCACCTCCACTTCCACATCTGGACCTGCAAAGCACCAACCAGTGCATTGGGCATGTGAATTCCAGGGTGGGAGGAAGGCTGGGGGCACATTCAGAGCAACCTGCACAAGGATCCTCCCTATTCCTGGGGTTCTCCCCCCACATTTCCTGTCACCCCCATGTCCACGACTTGGAATCTCATGGACATGCAACGCTGCCATGCTGGGAAAAACTTGGGAGAAACACAGCAGAAAGAGCAGCAAGACGTTTAATTTCCAGTGTAGTGGGAGGGTTTACAGACACACCTGGACATTTCACCAAAAGCAGAGAACTTTCAGGCTTCAGTTCTGTTTTGCAAGAGGGTGAGGTGAGAACCTCGGCTGCAGAGACAGGGGTTGAAGTAATGAGGTTTTGAAATTGGCCTTTCCATGGATTCTCACAGCTTTTATTGCTTCTCCATCTCTGGCTGGGAATTCATCTCACATTCCCAGAGTGCAACAAAGGCATGAAAACAGAAGAGTCAACTCTGTGTGCACAGACAAAAAAAACTGATTTACAGCAGCTGAACACGACCAGAAATGAGGCAGATGGTCCTGAATTGACTCAAGTGTTTGCTTTTGAATTGTTTTTTGTTCCTGATCTCACCCACTTTGGCTCTTCTCACAATTCATTCCACTGACACCAACAGCACCAATGAAAACAGGACTCTGTGCACACAAAAAGGGCTGACACAGGAATATTCTGGTTTTATTTGTGCTGGAGTCCCACTGACTCCAACAGCCAAATTTGCAACAGTCCTGACAGGAGGATCCTGTTCTTTGTGGAAAAAAAAAAAAAAAAAGATCTGATTATTCCATAGAATCAACGACAGAATGGTTTGGGTTGGAAGGGACCTTAAATCTCATCTCATTTCAACCCCTGCCACAGGCATGGAATTTTTCCACTAACCCAGGTTGGTCAGGGATAACATCCCCTGTGATGCCCTGCAGGGGGGGTCTGATTCAGTAATTCATGCACAGGGTGCTCAGGGATGTTTTAAATATGATGTATTTTAGAGGTATTTTGAGTCAATGCTCCTTCAATGCTTTTCATGAACACAAAGCACTGTGGTCACAAAGAGACCTCTCTCCTTCAGAAAGACTTCAGGGTTGGTTTGATCCTTTGGAATAGAGTAGAATTGGCTTGTAGCACCCCATAATTTTGTTTTCAAAACCAACAGGATTAAAAAAAAGAAAAAAAAAAAGATGAGAATTGAGTTATCTCACAGGATATAGACTTAGTATATAATAAGGATGGAAATAGTGTGAAAAAATCTGTCCATTTTGAATTATCTCTTTTTTTTTCTCTCCTGGGCTGTAAATACAGAAAAGGATAACATATAGACATGCTAGAGAGGTAAACAAGTAGAATGGAATAGACAGTCAAAAATGGACATATTTGTTAAAGAAAAAGCCTTAAGTGTTGGGCAAGGATTCAGGAATCAAATGAAAGATGTGGTCAAGCTGTAAATTATATATAACTTTAACATATAATTGTATGATCAAACAGCCCAGATTGATTACTTTGGTGCCAGACAGAATCACATTACTGGAGCGGAGACTCTCAGATATTATAATGATAGAGATGAAGTTTCATCTTTGCTGGCTCCAGGCTGCTGGCTGGGAAGCTCAGTCCCTGGCTGTGGCCTCAGCCCAGCACTTGCATGCTGGAATTCCCACTTTCCAAAGGGAGAAAAAGCATGGAGTAGAGCTGGACCTCATCTCTCTGTACCATCTCCAAAGCTTGAGGACACAGAATCTCAGGATCTGCTGAGCTGGAAGGGCCCCCAAGGACCATCCAGTCCAAGCCCTGGCCCTGCACAGGCCCATCCCCATGAGTCCCCCCTGTCCCCAGAGGATCATCCCAACCCTCCTGCAGCTCTGGCAGCCTTGGGGCTGTGCCCACTGCCCTGGGGAGCCTGGGCAGTGCCCAACCACCCTCTGGGCAAAGAAGAGCCTTGGCCTGAGATCCAACCTAAAAATGCATAAGAACAACAAGAAACTGGACCCTAAAGTCTCCCAGACTTTTACATTTTGCCTTGACCTGGGATTCCTGCCAGGGAGGTCACTCTGGTTTTCCAAGATCCTGAGAAATGCTGCTGTACTTTCCCATAAGCTTTTACCTTCAAATCCCAAGAGTGTGAAGCACCACATCCATAGGCACAAACCCTTTGCTGGCTCCAACCTGGGGAGGGGCTGCCAGTGTTTATCAACAGCCTCAAAGGAAAACAACAGCCCTTCCCTCAGATCTCCCTGCACATTCCCAGCTTTTGGAGCGGCATGAATGGAACCTCAGAGAGGTGTTTTTTCCTCCATAGGACTGGAGCATCTGACCCTCCAAGCTGTGCAGATCCCAACAGATCCCAGCAGTGCTCCCAGAGGGATTTGTGGGACTAGGAAAATGTCCTAGAAATGCAAGTACTGCTCCAAGAACACACATCTCCTGGGGTATGGTCTCCTTACGTGCATGGCGAAGATATTTTTGAAAACTGACCCAACAGTCACACAAAGGGGAATTTGTATCAGTCACTGGGTTTGCTTGGAAGGGACTTCTGGACATCTTGTATCATAATAATCCTGTTTACAGTAAGAATTAACACCTCCTCACACCTGCCTGCGTGCAGGGAACACATTCTTGCTGCTCTGTTCACAACTGAATGCATTGTTCAATGTCTCAGGGACTCTTCCAAGCCTGATTCTCCCTTAACCTGGGATGATCTCTAAACCTTCCCAGAATTATCCAGTATTGCCCCTGGAGAGGCCTTGAACCTTTCCTTCTCACACAGCAGAGCCCCCTGTGCTCAAGCACATCTGTCCTGCTGCCCAGGAGGGATTCAGAAAAATGTATGGAGAAAATATGCAGGAATTGGTCATTCAGTGGCAGGATGAGAGGCAGGGACCATCAAATCCAGGTGACAGAAGGCAGAGTTGAGGCAAAGAAAAGGTTTTTTTCATGGAGATGAACATGCTTGGACAGGACCACGATGTGAAACTCCTGCCACAGGAATCCCTGAGTTTGTAGGGATAGGATGGACAAGTTCAGAGAAGAGAAATCCATAGTTATGAAACATAAAAAACTACATTAAGTGGGCAAAGTCCCTCAGTTGAGAATGGTTGGATGTGGGAAAATGCCATGTGCTGTTATCCTGCTCCTTCCTGGGAAGCTGCTTCTGGCCCATCAGGAATGTGGCTGGATAGAGACAGTTCCAGAGGAGATGTGTGGCTGCAGCAAAGGACACAGAGCTCCTCATAAGCCCAGGATGTGACACGGTGACACCCCCAGACAGTCCTGCCTGTGGGGACAGGGCTCTTCACACCCAGCACTCCATGGTGGGACACCTCCCACACCCTCCCTCCACCAGAGCTCAGCTACAAACTGTGTCCCACTGAACCCAACAACATCCATTGGGGTCAACTGAGAGGATTTCAGCTTTTCCTTTGGCAGGAAAAGGGCTCCCACTCGAGAGTTGGATTTCTAGGGGTGAGGCACCACCTGCTCCTCTGTGGCTGATTCTTACCCCTTCCACATCCAATGGATGATTCACTAAAAGGATCAAATTTGAGGGATCAATGAGTTGTGGTGGAACAGGAAACATCGTGGAAGGACCCTGCAGGGAGCCAGCATGGCATAATGAGCAAGAACTTAATTGCATGGCAATGTACCCTGAGGAATAGGGAGGTCAGACACTCCACTCTTTCTCACGTGGAGCTCCCCTTCACCCCTGGAAATGCCCATTTCTTGGCCAGATGAAGCCCTTCCCCACTTAAAATGTGGGGAGACTTCATGAGCCTTAACAATGAAACCCTGTAGTGCAAAGAGTGGATCTGAGAAGCAGCTTGAAATACCTACAAGGAACTTGGGATTGTGCACAAGAATCCACATGACATTTATCTCAATTATTAAGGAAAAGGGAATTTCACTGCACAGCTGAAGCTCTTGCCTTGAACTACCCTCACACAAAGCCTTTTTAGGACACGTTTCTCTTGAATTCACTTGACTGGAAAGGAAGAACACAGAGGACGTGAGGTTTAAAACCCCTCTGCTGTGTTTTAGCCCTCAGAAATACTCAAGAGCATGAGTGACTCAATGGTTTCTTTTCCCACGAGCTTCCAAGGAATATTTTTGTACCTATTTTGATCTGTTCCAGCTCTAACCCTCTTGCTCACACCACAGGGTTTTGAAGTGAGTGCTGACAATCCCACGTGCAGCTACTGCCAGGTGAAGGCAGGAGGCTCAGATCAAAACCAAGCTTGTGGAGAGCAAGCTTGGGAGGCCATGCCCACACCAAAACATGGGAATAAAGTTCCTGAAGATCCCTTTGGAAGATGACAACCTGTATTTGAAGTACTGTGGGTTTTTAGGTTTTTTCCCAAAGATCCAGGCTTAAATCACCACCTCAGATTGACTTAAAATTCCTGGATTTTAGCATTTCCAGGTTTCAAACTGCCTCCTCTTCTTGTCTGTGCAGCACTCTGAGGAGGTGGTTAAATTTAGATGGTTACACTGAATATTGGAACGCAGCTCAGGTTTGGAAACCTCAAGCTTTTCACTGCTGGTTCAGACTTGAGAAAGTCCAATCCTTTCCTAATTAGGCCTGACAGCAGCAAGGGCCCCAGAGCACTGAGTTATCTCAGAGTCATTATGAAATTAGCAGGGTGCCTGATTGGGCTTTGAAGGCAGTGAAGTAAATCTGATGTAAAGGTTGAGACAGGGCATGAGGCCACACACTCTTAGTATCTGTCAGATGATCCTGTAATGAAAAGGGTTTTATAAGCACAAAGTGCTGGCAAAAGTCAAAGATCCTGAGATGATACTGGAAAGGGAGAAACAGGCCTAATGAGCTCATAAAGACTCATATCTTCATCCCAAAGGATCCCATTAAGAAATGTTAGTTGTGGGATTTATCTACCTTATTTAACCTAAAACTGTGATGGTTGCCCCAAGGCAGGTATCACATCCTGGACATGTAAAATACAAATATTCCTTTGGAAGATTTTGACCTGACTCACTAAAACCTATTGTTTTTATTGACATCACTATCAGTGATAACTGTAAGGAGTGTTAAGACACTGATTTCAGACTTCCACACTGACACTCTGAAAGAAAACACTGGGAATTTTAAAATTTGTTCAGCTGCTTTTCATTATATATTAAAGAGAAGCAGAAAGAGAAACAGTACTGCCTGTCCTGCTTGCAGCAGAAAAAATAATATTATTAAGCATCCTGGTTTGCAGCTTCCCAGGACAAGTGTCACACACGACAGCACCAGGAGAACACCCATTTCAGTGTGGGACAACTCTGGTGCAAAGCTCCTGCTTCCCCTCCCAGCTCTTTTGAATTCCCACTACTGGAATGAGTTGTCTTTCTTTGGGACAAATCAGAGTCAGCTGAGATCAAGATTCTTCATCTCAACTTACCCTGAGAGCAGCTGAAATGCTTGTGGAACCTGGAATGGAGTACTCAGACCCTCTCCTGGAGCACCAGATTGCAGCTGGAATTTGGAAGGAGTTGTAACCAAGGCAATTTGAGCAGAGGGAGTTGCCCACAACTGCCTTGTGACCATCTGGCTTCCTGGGCTCGTGGCTGTGGAAATGTTCTTGGTGGAGGTGGATCAACAGATCTCACTTTGGATTATTCCTGGGAATTTTTTGAGGTATTGTCTCATCCATGGGGGTTGTCACAGCCTGTGATCCAGCCCCACTGCCGAGCTGAACAGCTCTGTGTGTGGGGGGGAGCTGAAACAGAAATAGAGGAGGGGAGGAAGGAAAAGGAGAGGATAAAAACCCAGGTCCAGTTAATGGGAATATTGGAAGCCAGAGGCAGTGGCAGACTGTGGTTCTCCTGGCTGGGTGTGCCAGGAAAACCCTGCATGATCCCAAAACACAAATGCATGGCCAGGATTTCAGGCCATCCTCCTGCATGTCTTGGAGTGGGTGATATTTGTCCCTGAAGATCCTAAAATTGTGTCCAGAGGTCAGAGCTCGAATTCCCATTAAAGGTCGACCCTTGTGCATATCCAGGGGTGTTGGGGCCGTTCCAGGTGCTCAGGTACCTTCCCAGGGATGGGGAATGTGACCATCAGGGACAGCCCTGGATCACTGCTCTGCCCTGCAGGACTTTTGTTATCATCTTCAAAGTTGTCCAGAATCCTGGTTTACACCAGGATGATTTTTTTCAGTGTCTGTCCCACCACCCAATTCCATTGATTTATATCAGACTGATATTTTTAGTGTGTCTTCCCACACCTTCTAAAATACAGCAAATGGCTTTGGAATAGTTCCTCTCTCTGCTAATCTAGGGAAATTCACTGACAACATGAGGATTTCCTGGGTGAGAGGGGAGATAGCTTTTCTTTGGGAGGAATCCAAATGGAGCCACATTTATGATCTAAAGACAAGGCCAACCATCAAATCACCACTGATTTAAATGAGGAGGGAGACCATGTATCCCTCACATATTTCCAGTCTAGGGCAGATCCAACAGGGACATCACTGAGCCTCTGGCCACACCAAAATGTTTATTTCTTGTCTACCAACTAAATTACCTAGATTTTTTTTTTAATTTTTTAATGACTTGTTTAAAAGTTCATCTGTTTGACCAGCCCTGGCACTGAACCTGCAGGGCTGAGTGAGCCAATGCTCTGGGTTTGCCAACCTCTTCCACAAAACTTGATTTATAAGGATAATTCTACATTCCCAGGGCTTCTTTAGCCACTGGATATGTTGAGGGTTATCTGAGTGACTCTCTGAGGAATTCAGGTCACAGAAACAGAATGAAATCATAAAATCCCTGGTGGGTTTCATATTTTCCTTCACCTTTTTAACCCTGATCCAAGAAAAATTAAATGCATTGGTTTCACCTTGAGCTGTGGTGACATTAAAAACCTTTCCACTGAAAGTCAGGGCACGTTCATGTGGCTGCTCTTGGCCATCAGGATTCCCAAACAGACTTGGAAATTAACTAATGAGATGAATTTATTGGCCAATGAAAATGACAAACAGCTGACAGAAAACATTTCCCAACTTGATTTTTATTCATCAAATAGTTTAGTTCAGAAAAACAAATGGGAGAAGAATTCAAATGTGATGAAACACCTTTTCCTGTTCTCACTGAATAAGTAGACTTATATTTTTAAAATTCCTACAACAAAGAAGACAAAACATTTTGTGCTAAAAAAGAAAAGCAAAGAAGTTGTGTCAGACCAAACCAGAATTTCAGGTGAGTTGAGGTCGAGTGAGAACGTGAAAATATGTCCATTTTTATCCTACAGAACATACTCTTGTTTTTGCATTTTCTGAGCAGTAATTTGGACAGCCCTGCTCTGGGGATCCCAACACACGGATTTTGCCATGGAAACATTTGGACTGGCATTTGCAAACTTGGATGAGTAAAATCCTGGACCTTCCAAGGTCCAAATTCAAGTGCCACAGCCAGGGACAAGCAGAGCCCTCACACACATTTCTTCCCCTAAACACATCAGTGTTTTCCCTGAGCAGGCTCTGCGTGGCTGAGGTGATTCATCCAGAAATTCCTCATCATCTTTGTCCCTTTCAGTGGCTTTTTGGGACCAGGTTGGTGTGTTTGAGACCCCTCTGCCAACAACCCTACGTGCCTTTGTGTCGTTGCCTCTCCTTGGTTGTGCTGGTTGTCACTTCTCCCGTCCCACCCTGCCTCCTTCAGGACACAGCCCATGGAGTGCTCCATGCCTAAACATCTGGAATTCCAGGAGGACACCCATGGTGGGAGCCCAAGGCTGTGCTTTGAGTGGAAAACCATCCCAGGCACCCAAAGGAGTACGAGGGGTTGGAGCCCAGCAGGGCCACAGAGCATCCAGGACCAAACCACCAGAGACCCCTGTGCACCTTGGCAGAACAGAACTAAGCTCTGATCCCACCTTTCCAAGCTTGTTGAATCCTGCTGTGCAGCCCTGTGAGGATCCAAGGAAACCCAGGAGCCAATCCACTGTATTTTTCCCAATTTCTCCCACCCCCAGCCAGCAGAACAGATTTGCTGCCACATTTCCCTGTCGCTGCGAGGCAGGACGTGTTTGTCTCTGTGCCAAATGCCCCAGGTTTTCCCAAGTACAAGGAATTTTATGTGCCCTGAAAGGTCCCCAAAGCAGGGCAGGTACAAGGCAGCTGTTCCCACGAACGATCCCGTTACTCCCAGGAACACAGGATTTGTTTCCTTGCCAGAGTTTCCAGGTGCTAAAAAGCATCTGCTCAGCAAAGCACATCCAGGCAGGAACAACCTGCTGTGCCTCTGAGATATTTTGGGTGAATGAAGGTCAAAATGATCCTTCTTTGAGGAGGCAGCAGGAGGCAAAGGGCAGGAGAACCACCAGGAGTGATGTCTCCAAACCTGACAGCTGGGAGCAGGTCAAGTCCCTTTCCTCTGCCTCAGTTTCCCAAAAATGGGAAAACTCCTGATGGTTTCCTTCCCAAAGGAAAGTTCTGCTGAATTTAAATATGGACCTAAATTTCCTTTCCAAGCTGCTGCAGAGTGTATATATGAATATCATGAAACATCACATCCAAGTGAAAAGGAAACACCCCTTCCTGTTGTTCCTCCAGGAATCCCAGGTGAGCTCCAGAGGGAAGATCCAAGTGCATACAACTGATGACTCCCTGTGCAGGGCTCAGCATAAAGCACAAATAAGCAGATTCTGCCCTATTTTTGGCATGTTTTGCAAACACTCTGCTGCTACTGGATTCCTCCTGTTTTAAGCTTATTTTTTTTTATGAGAAGCCAACCAAGAAAAATCAAAATGAGAGTAAGCAGTTGATTTTAATAAGAGAATTAGTGGCTTTGGTCAAAGTCAGGTTTTAATATTTCTTGAAGGTGAGAAGAAGGGATATTTTTATGTCATACAAATCTGTAAATGTAATGCTTTTGATGGTTTACAAACAGCTGCTCTTTAACACAAGCAATTACCTGCATGATTTCATTAAGGGGAAATAAACAAATAAAAATTAAAGAAATAAAAATTAAAGAAATAAGATGAATAAATAAATAAGGTAAAAATAAATAAATTTATTTATACTTTCCTCCATAATCCAGGACTATTTCTTTCCTGGCTATTTGCATTTGAAAGACCTGACTGAATTAATTCCAGACAAAATGTAAATATGGCACCTGGATTCCAATCAGGAGAACAAACTGTCTCTGGGATGTTTTTTTGATGACTGAGGTGAAATCTCCAGGAGGACAAGCACTGATGGGCTCCCATTTCCCTCCCAAACCATCCTTTCCTTAGGCAGGGGAGGGAATTGGGAAGCTGTGTGAGATATGGGACACGTCTTTCCATCACAAGGAAAACAAGCCCTAAATGACCCATCCCTGCAAGGTAAGGAATGCAGAGCTCATCTAGGTTTGGCTGGAAATAAAGCACCTCTTGTTCAGCGTGTGCTGACCCCAAACTGGGGGGTTTGGTTCCAGCTGCACCTGGATTATGACTCTGGAAAGCCAAACTCCTCTTCTTTTGTGGCTGTGGTCACAGTGCTCTGAGGGGATGCAGGAGAGGTGGCATTTGGGTTTGAAACCTCAGAGAGATTTGAGGCTGAGTTAAACCCCCACGTTCTTTTGGTGAAGGTTCCTGACCTGGGGAAGGTCAGAGACAGGACAGGCTTGTGTCTGACTTCAGTCCCCCCATTTCTCTGGGGAAAGGTTCAATCCTCTCACATCTGTGAGGAAACATTCCTTCCTGGGGAAAGGTTCAATCCCCTCCAGGAGAGAACTGTTCTCCTGACATCCCAGTCACATTTTCCAGGTCTCTGTCCATGCCTTGGGTGCCCTCAGGGTGCTCCAAATGAAACAAATCTTTAAGTTGACTGATGAGAGGAAGGGCACCCAGCACATATGGAACCATGGGAATTAAATCACCTTAATCTGCAGATAAATCTTATCCAAGCAGATGAGTTTGGCTGATTCTCTTCATCTCTGTGTCGAGATGGACATTTTTGTCCCCTTCAAACCTCTGTCCCCACAGTGAGGAGTTGGTTTCCAGCTTCCCATTTCCTAAATCCGTTGGGAAGGGATTGCCTGCAGGCATCACTCTGCCCTCATTTCTTCAGCTTTTTGTGGGCTCAGCCCCCCTGCAAGACAAGAGCCAGGACAGCTCCCTGCTTTTCCAATTATAAATCTTGCAGCTTCCCATCTCCTGAGAATTCACTCCATCAGCATCACTCTGAAATCTCTGAAGATACAGAAACCTTGAAAATGCTTCTTGAGGGGTAATTTGCACAGTGAGAAGAGCAGGAGGCTGCATGTGTTGAGTTAGACTGAGCCTAAACAGCTCCTGGCTCCACATGGATCCGAGAAGAAGGAGTGCATATGTTTTCCTAAAAAGCTGTGGAACCAATGATTAATGACTCAGTGTGTTAACAGAGCAGAGAAGGAGTGTCTGTCTTTTCTACTTGTGAAGGAAATGATGATTTTTGTTGCATAATCTCCTTTGGACTCCAAATAAAACCAGCTGAAGTCTCACAGAGATGGTTCCAGGGCTTGGAAATTCCAGGTTGGGAATTTTGCTGTCACACGTTTGAGGTGAAGCTGAACAGGTAAAAATGTTCATCTGAGGATGAGCACTTAAATCTGTTCGTCAAAACACACATTTTCCTCTTTGTGTGTTTGCTTTTGTTGACAAAAATAAGAACACTCTGTAAAAAGTGACTGTGGAATGACAGCTTCAAAATCCCTGTTTTCAAGAGGAAAACAGTTCAATGCATCCACTTAAATACATCCAATGCTCTCCAATGTTATTCCTGGTTTTTTGTCCCCCTGCACAGACTGTTGCTGGCCAGGCAATGATTGACACCCTTCAGTCAAAAAAAACCTCGGAGTTTGCAATTTTAGATGTCAGTCAAACCTCTCCTTCTCCCTGGTCTGTGTCTGCCTTGGAAGCTGGATCTTGCAAAACTGGTGTTCATTAAATGGGATTGGCTTTGGAAAAGCCCTTGGAAAAGCCAAGAGGAATAAAATCCCCCAAACCTTTGAGCCTGATTCTTTAAAAACACAGCCCAGCTGAGCCATGGGGGTGAACACCCTTCCCTTGGCCTATTCCAGAGGGAGGGAAACCTCCAGGGAGGATTTCTAGACCTGTTTATGAGCTGGAGATCTGTGACATGCCACAGATTTTGCACCTTTCTGCCCCAGGCCCGATGGTCTCCAGCTCACCCAACCACACTGTGCAAGGTGCAGGAGGGATCCAGGGGCAAAGCTCCAAAAATTCCCAGAGCTGAGACAACTCAGGCCTTTTCCATGAGCCATTATCCCCCTCTCCCACTGCCCTCTCTGCTCTGTCACTGCTGAGTGAAGGATTCCCTCTGCTGACTGTACCAAGGAACTCTTTATTGATGCAACAGAGAATAATTATTATTTTTTGAATGATAACAAATCATTTCCTAAATCTGCTCTAAAATCACCAATATATTTAGGGATGAATGAGCTAAATAAAGCTTTGGGGGAAGTTTTTCCCCACTGAAAGGTTCTATGGGTTTACACCCAGCTATGAGTCGAGTTGTGTTGAGACAATCTTCCTCCAGGCTCTGGTTGAGGGGTGCAGAAAGGCTGGATATTCATTTTTAAGCCATTTTTAAGCCAATAAACCAGCACATGTGCTCTGCCTTCTCTGGCTCTGGAGCACTGTCAGAGCTTAGGAAAAAGCAATGAATTTTATTTATTAAATGTTTGCTCTCCAAGACCAAATTGTTCATTCCTTGTTACCCCTATATATTTATTTTGACCATATTTCCAGAATCCTAACACCATAAACCAGATGGATTCTGGCATAAAGCACTACTGCAAATCACTCTGCACTTTGGAAGGAGGAGGATATTTTTCATGGCTATTTTTAACAAGATTTATTTCTTTACCACTCAAATGTTAAATGATAAAAGTGATGCCCCTGTGTAGCAGTAACTGGGATTGTAAAATGGGATTGTGGTCTCATGTGCTGGGAAAACTGGAGGCGGGAGAACAGAGCTGGGGTTGGATTATGTTGTTCAGCCCATGGGCAGAGAAGATTAAGATTAATTTGAACTCAAGTTATTTGAGCTACAATTGTGTTGATAATGTTGTGTTTGGTGGAAAAGACCAACCATTCCTATAGGAACAGCTGCACTAGGAAAAAAGAGAAGTAATTTTACCTGGCAGTTGTGCTTTGTGATGACTCACATGGAGAGAACTGGTGGGGATAAATCTGGGAGCACTGGGTGGAACATTCCCACCTTTTTAAGGGATTCTGGAGCAGTTCAGACTGAGTTATTACACAGGGCCAGCTCTCAAATTCAAACTGAGACCCAGAATCAAGATCCAGCTCCAGAGCTGTGGCACAATTCAGCTTCTGTCCAACAACAAGGCAGGAAATGCAAATTTTCACTTCATTTCCTAAGGCAGATCGTCACTTCTTAACAACCTCCCAACTCTGGATATGTGAGCTGGAGAACTGTGTGAGTCTGGAGTGTGTGATAGAGAATTAATCCCGCAATTACAGGATGTGCTGAAATAGCCCCAAGTAGCCTCATCTCTCTCAATTCTCTTTCAAATTGTTTTTCTCCCCTTCCCCAAGCCCTTAAATTCCGCCTGTATAATTTCATTCTGTTAGAAAACATTACTAAAAATTAAAAAATTAAATTAAATTGGACTTCTTTATGCAAATCACAGCATGGTTACATAGATCAGCGAGGACATAACCTTTCCCATTGTCCTCCAAACAGCATTTGGGGATGAAATATCTGCAACAGCCAATTAACCTTAAACCTTCAGGCCTTGGTCAGTCAGATGTTAAAAAGGGTGATTCCTAATTAAGGTATTTTGTAAGCCATGTGACATTAATTGTTATAAAATGGAAATCTATTTTTAATGACTTTAAGGTCTCCAAAAGTGTTTTGACCCATGGGTGGAACATAAATCATTCCCAAGTCACTTTATGGAAGGGGTTGGGATATGGACACCTCTGCTGTCTGAGGGATGGGGAAACCACTTGTTTACAGCCTTGTTTTGATGGATATTCCCCTTTGGGATGAGCCTTTGAGATCCTGGTGTTCCCAGAATGACTGAGATTGGAAAAAGGTCACTGTCACCTCCCATGTGACTCCAACACACACCCTGGGCATGGGCACAAGGAATAAACCCATCCCAATCCCGATTTTGCCATTTTCTGGAGCAACCTCAACCCCAACAAGCCTTTTCAGGCTTTCTCAGGGAGGACAACACCCCTGTGAGCTTTGCTGTTGGAATGATGAGGGCTTTGTCCTGGTCATAAATCCAACCCCACCCCCAGTGCCATCCAAGCCTTGGCATGGCTGGTGTCCAATTAAAATGCCAGTCATCTCCAAAGACATTTTGGGGTTGTGTGACAATGACTGTAAACAGCACTAATACTGTAATGACATACTAATCAACTCTCAGTTGCATCCTATTCAAGTCCCAGCTGTTCCAAGTGAGGTATAACTTTCATCAGAGCTAATTATTTCATATTAATCTCAATTCTTTAGCCCACACAGCTTTATAATATGCAGATAATGAGAGTTCTCTTGTTGATGCCACAAACAAATGAGTTGAACCTCCTCTGCAGCTTGGCCAGAGGAGAGACACAGAATGAGTGACTGGGACTCCTGCAGAGAGACATGAGCAATTTAATTGGGATTGGTTTTTATAATTGGATTTTATTTTAATGGCTCATGCTGCTCCCAAAAGGCTCTTGGTGCGGGAAGTGCTTTATAAATAACATTTATTAATTGTTGTAACCTCTGTTTGTTTCCTGATGGCTGGAAAGCAGCTCTGCACCCCTATTCCTGCCATCAGAAGGACCTGTGTTAGGGATGCAGCTTAAATTCCTGGACAGCATCTTCCAGAGAGCTGCTCACTCCCATGAAGGGGGGAAGGCATCATTCCTCCGCCTGGATTTTTAGTGGGATTGGAATATCAGCTCTTTCCCATTCAGGATTTCCATTTCTGCCACCTGAGCTAAGGAATTCTCCCAGGGAGTTTGCAGCAGCAGCCCCTCCGAAGTGAAACAGCCGCTTGAAGGATCCTGTGGCACTTCCATGTGTTACTTCCATGGATGATTAGTCACAAAGCTTTGGACTCCAAGCTTTAAGCCAGTTTCCTTTAAAGCTGATGGGAACTTTGGCCCTGCGAGTGTTTGGGTTCATTTTGCTCATGGCAACTTCAGTGGAGGTTGCAAACCCTTGGAAATCCCCATTTTCCATGAACTCCTGATGTTTTCTGCACCTTTCATCTTTTGGACTGAATTTTTCATGCTTGGGCTGTGCCAGAATGTTGTTTTTAATGGATGATTTGAACACAATCCCTCCAGCCATTGGAATTCAGGGACAGTTGGACACACAAAGTATCCTCTGCATTGAAATAAGAAAAAAACTATTGTGATAGAAGTGAATCAATTTAAAATAAATCTTTTACACACAGAGTGAGTTATTTCAGTGGAGCTATAATGTGGAGCACAGATAAATCCACAGATCCATGTGTGGATCATCATTCACCCTGTAAAGGGGCCACAGTGACAGCACCAAAACCAACTGTTGTCATCCAGCTGTGCACACATCTGGATCCCTCCACAGGTCCAATTCAGACCCATGGACAACAGGGAAATGAGTCCCACTGCTGCTTCCTGGGATTAGAAATGCACTGGGAGGGCTTTGAAAAATGCAGTCATAGGAATGGGTTGAAATTTAGTGAAGTCCAGGAGGGTTGGGATGATCCTCTGGGGACAGGGGGGACTCTTGGGGATGGGCCTGTGCAGGGCCAGGGCTTGGACTGGATGATCCTTGGGGGGCCCTTCCAGCTCAGCAGATCCTGGGATTCTGTGAATGATCTTGAAGGGGTTTTTTCCAACTTCAGTGATTCTATTACTCCATAATTCTATGATTCTATAATTCTATGACTCTATAATTCTGTGATTCTACAATTCTATGACTTCATAAATCTATGATTCTGAAATTCCATGACTATAATTCTAGGATTCTTTCATTGTATGACCATAATCCTATGACTCTATAAATCTATTACTCTACAATTCTATGTTTTTATAATTCTATGGCTCTATAAATCTATGATTCTATAATTCTATGACTCTATAAATCTATGATTCTGTGCCTCTGTAAATCTGTGATTCTATAATTCCATAATTAGCAGGGACATCTCGCACTAGTTCAGGTTATGAGACATAGCCAGGAACAGCCAAGATCTCTCCAGTCTGGATCTGGCTGGAAGGAAAGAGTAGATGACAAGGGCCAAACCCACTGCTGGTGACTCTGGAAAGCCACAAGCAGAGAGACCCCAGGTCTGCAGGAGTTTCTCCTGCAGAATTCACACACACACACACACACACCCCCCCATGTCAGCAGGAGCAGCTCACAGTGCATGTCCCACAAATCCCATTCCCGCCCGGAATTCCGATCGCTCTATTAGTGTCACAAGTCATTAAAAGGACATTTCAAAAATAGGTTTCTCCAAGTGGAACCTGTGAGGAGTAACCAGGGCTCTTTGATATAGTCATGGCAACAAAGGAGCATCACCTTGGCAACACACCAGGCTTATTTACCGAGGAGCGTGTCACGGCATATTAAAGTCATTTATACCCCAATGAGTTCTGATGGCATCTTCTAATCCCCCCAGCTCCCCACAACAGCGATGGAAAAGTCATCAAAGGTATCGTTTGTGTCCCGTGGTGTGGCCCACACTCAGAAATAAAGGCAGTTCCATTTCTCTCGGATTTCTGACCTGCTCGAAACTAATAACACACACGTGACTGGGATGATAAAAGTGTCAGCTGGGAACAGCTCTGATGGAAATCCTTGAGGTGCAAATTAAATGTGGAAATTAAAATGGGATAGCACATGGCTCTATCTGGAAATCAGAAAGGGAGAATTCAGGATATGGAGCAGGGAAAGAGCAAAGACCTCCCTGCTGTCAGAAGTGCCAAGCTGGGCATCACCTTAGAGAATCTCAGACAGGAAGGGACCTGAAACATCATCCAGTTCCACCCCTGCCATGGGCAGGGACACCTCCCACTCTCCCAGGTGGCTCCAACCTGGCCTTGGACACTTCCAGGGATGGGGCAGCCACAGCTTCTCTGCCCAACCTGGGCCAGTCCCTCCCCACCCTCCCAGCCAACAATCCCTTCCCACTATCCCATCTCTCCCTGCCCTCTGGCACTGGGAAGCCATTCCCTGGGTCCTGTCCCTCCAGCCCTTGTGAAAAGCAGCTTCTGAAGGAACTGATGAGATTGCCCTCATTAAACAGCATTTCTAATTGAGCCCATCAAAAGAGACCAATTATCTGAGCCCAGACTGTCTGGATCCCGTGTATCCATAAAAACTGTGAATCCCTCACAGCGAAATCAGTAGCTCTGAACCCCACAGGATTATGATGCCTAAAATAACAATTTAAAAAGAAGAAATCTGGGGTCAGGACCCAGAGGAGTAAGAGTTAATTTGGCACAACAATGTGGAGAGGGCAGGTCCTGGCAACACTGAGAGCACTCAGAGCATTTGAGTGACACTTCGGACTCATTTCAGAGCCCTCTCCATGAGGACTTCGACACTTTTTGTCCCCAGACTGCAGCTCAGGGCCATTGTCATTCCTGTGCCTCTGCAGCACATTAAACAGCAGAGCAAAAACACCTTAATGGCATTTTGTGTGGCAAAGATGCTTCAGCAATTTAATGCAATTTCTGTACAAGCACAAGGGCCACAGAAGCTGCTTAAACAGGCACTCAATCAGCTTTATCCCTCTGCATCTGCTGAAGTTCACTCAGGAGAGGTCACCTTGAAGAATTCATGTTGTTCTGGCCTGTCTCTGTCTCCCTCTCTCTTTTCTTAGAGATTCCAAAAGCTGTGGAAAAGGAGGAATGAGAGATACCTCTCTACCTCTGTCATGTGCCACAGGCCCCACTTGTGTGTCAGCAAAGTCCTCGAGTGTGGAGTGGGGCTCTTTGCTCATTCTGAGCTCCAAACAGCTGAGAAAGAATCATGGAATCAAGGAATTATGAAGGTTGGAAAAGACTTCCAATATCAGCAAGTCCAGCTTTCAGCTGAACACCATCATACCCACTAAATCCTGGGGGTTTATTGGTGGTGAGGCCAAAAGTGAGCGTGAAGAAGCCACAAGACACTTGTCCTGCCTGCTAGGTTGGATTGTCCTCCCACCTTTACTCTGAAATCCCTCTTCCAAGGACATATCTCTTCCCACACCCCCTGCAATGCCTCCCACATTAGGATTCATAGGAGCAAACTTCCAAGTTCTCCTAGATGAGGGATTCCCCCCATCTAAGGGGAGGACTGGAGGCATCCAGCCCTCAAAGCTGATTGTAGATGTGTTCTCCTCACCCTTCTGGATTTTGGGGATTTTAATCTCCATCCTCTTTGTCCAGCCTGATGCTCAGAGCAAGGAGTGCCTGGCAATAACCCCACCCATGAACTGCAGGAACACAGCGAGATCTTCTGGCTGCTGCATCTTCACTATAATATTTGACAGGCCTTCTAAGGAATTGGATCCTTTCAAGTCCAAGGTGACTGGAAAAACTCGTGCAAAGCTTGGGAATGTGTAGGATGGAGGTTGTATTTACAGCTTGAGCCTCATGGAAATGCCAGCAGGCAGGAAGAGACGAAGCAGTGCAGGATTTGGTCAGGGCTGTTATTGAGAGAGGTGACAGAATAATGGTTATACCTGTGACTCTGCAGAGTGAAATCCTGGAGACAAGGAGAGGTCAGGAGGGGAACTGAGGAAATGAAAACACCGGGACTCATTGCAGGAAACTGCTGCCTGTGGGACAAACGCAGGGACAGCTCCCAGTGAGACCTCCCAGCACCACTGAGCAGGGGCCTGTTGTAGGGGAGACACGGAGCCCTTACCCAACAGGAGGGAGCAGAAACTGCTTCTTAGAATCACACAATGGTTTGGGTTGAGAGGGGCCTCAAACCATCCCATTCCACCCCCTGCCATGGGCAGGGACACCTTCCACCAGCCCAGGTTGTTCCTGTTTGCTTCCAAAGCTCAACCAGATCAGCCCATTCATATCTCAAATACACAGATTTTATAATCCAGCACTTGTTTAGTTTCTCTGGGGAGTTGTGAAGTTCACGCTGTGCTTGGAGAGAACTTCAGGAGCCAAAAAAAAAGGGCAAAAAAATGTGGCTGTTGATGCCTTGGATGTCCCTGCAGGCAGCACAGAGGAGCAGCAGTTGCCATGTGGCATCAGGACAGGGCAACTTTGGTGTGAGTAGAGTATTGATTATTATGGAATCCCAGGATATGCTGAGCTGGAAGGGCCCCCCAGGGATCATCCAGTCCAAGCCCTGGCCCTGCACAGGCCCATCCCCAAGAGTCCCCCCTGTCCCCAGAGGATCATCCCAACCCTCCTGCAGCTCTGGCAGCCTTGGGGCTGTGCCCACTGCCCTGGGGAGCCTGGGCAGTGCCCAACCCCCCTCTGGGCAAAGGAGACCCTTGGCCTGAGATCCCCCCTGACCCTGCCCTGACACAACTCCAGCCCATTCCCTGGGCTCCTGGCCCTGGGCCCCACAGAGCAGAGCTCAGGCCCTGCCCCTCCTCTGCCCCTCCCCACCAAGTTGTCCCTGCAAGGAGCTCTCTCCTCAGTCTCCTCTTCTCCACCTCAACACACCAAGTGCTGCAGTGATCCAAAAGTTCTATGTGATTTCCATGTGTTCCAACAGAAAGCATCCATATGGGAGGGGGGTGGGGATCAAGGAGACTCCCAACACTGCCAGGGAAGAGGCCAAAAAGGCTCTGTGGGGATGAGTGCTGCAGGATGCTGATGGAAGGAGTTGATTCCAAAGCCATCTGGAATGATGGAAATGGGGGGTGATCCCAGGCTGGTTTGTTCCAGTGGTGCCCACCCTGGTGGGAGCCCATATTTCCAGCTCAAGAAAAGCCTTTTGTCTCCTGGTTTCCATGACAAACAAAAGGTCTCTGGGGCTTTCTCTGAATATTTTCAGGGAACCTGGAAGAACAGAGTTCCTGAACATCCCTTGGAACAGCAGCAGCCTGGCTGAGCTGAGGTGTCTGTGCCCCTAAAGGACAAACCACAACCTGCAGCAAAGCCTCCTGTGCTTTAAACTGGCTTCCCAGCAGTCAGGAAGATCCAAATAATGCAGGGTGTGGGAACAGCTCATTCCCAAGGGATTATGCCTGTTTGCAGGTTCTACATTTCATTTCTGAAGGAAGAATTGCACTGGAGCCTGTGCTGGGGGTGGGTTTGGCATTGGCTCCACCACTGAAAATACCAGAGTGCTCTGCAAGGAGGAGATAAAAAGGCTGTTAGAGGAGGTGAAAGTTCATGATAACAGGCCCTCGATCTGCTGGACTAAGTGCTGGGATCTGCAGCTGTTGGGAAAAGCTGAAAGGAAAGAGAACATCTCAGTTGTTGAATATTCAGTAGACAGGACAGCAGCGAGTGACTCAATGACAAACAGGGGTTGTGCCCTCATTTGTGCCTCCTGCATCCCTAAACGAGCCTGGAGACTCTTTTATTTGCTCTAAAAGCCTCTGCCTTGCCATCCATAGGATTCATCCACCCAAAGCTGAGCATTTTACGTGGCTCCTGTGTTGTCTCGTTGTTAATAAGCACCAAAATCCTTTGGGAGAACACGATTCATCTCCCCCTTCTCTGACACCTGTCTTGGGATGTGATGAATCCCTTTCTGAGCTGCCTCCCTAATCAAGGAGCAGATCAGGTGATTTAGATGCTCACATTTCTTAATTTAAACCTTTAAAATCCTGCTCTTCAGGTGGGAATGTTGCACCCCAAGCCCCCACTGTGCCCATCCTCTCTCACACTCCTCTGTACAGACTCAACCCCCCCTGCTCCATAGAGATTTAATTTGTGTGTTTCCTGAGCTGAAATGAAAGGTCTCCCCGCCTGTAAAGAGATGTTTTGCAAACACATTATTTTTCTCTTTGTGTCTGTGGAACATAATGCCAGGGAAGTTATTTACTCCTTATGGCATGTCTGGAACCTTTCATGCATAAATTACAAACAGCCTGCACTGAAGTGGGGCTTCAAATCCACAAATCCCAGTGAAATACTTTCCCATAAGTTCTCAGTGGGGGTGAAGGAATTGGTAAGTTATGTGTCTTACCTACTTCCTGAAGGCTGCTGGAGACTGAGTCTGGCTCCATACGGATCAGCTAAATGGACTTTCTCTTCCCAGAAATGCCATTTCATCAAACTCCCGGGTGCTGTGTGGGACCAGCTGGGGTTCCCTTCCCAAGGGGGTGGGGAGGACAAGGCACAACCATAAATAAATGGGTGGGTGACAGAATTCCAGGAGGGAAGGAAGATTTTTCAGCCATTTCCATTCAATTGATAGTTTCAACATCTCTTTTTTTTTTTTTTTTTTAAAAAGTCAGGTACAGACACTCACCCCCTTAGAGAAATGCCCAGATCTGGAAAGATTTTCGTTTTCAGTTGTATTCCATCCACTCTGCAAACAAAATCCACATAGGCCACCTCTTTGTAGGAAGCACATCCTGTGGAAAAACATGTCAAAAGTGGGGCTGTTCAGGTCTTTATCCAATCCTTCTTCATGGGTTGATGTTTTAACACCCTAAACTCCTTTGGCACTGTTTGCAGTTTTTTCTGCCTTATTTTATTTTATTTTATTTTATTTATTTTATTTTATTTTATTTTATTTTATTTTATTTTATTTTATTTTATTTTATTATTTTATTTTATTTCTCTCTCTCTTGGCTGTATCTTTGTATGAGAAGGTTCCCACCCAGCTCTGCTGTTTGATGATCTCCAACAGACCTTTGTTCTTCAGAGTAGCCTGGAAATGGAGTGTTAAATGCCCCTTTGTAGAACAGTGATGCAGAAAAGTCCTCATTTGGGTCCCTGGATGCTTTTTTCCAGCTGCTGGAACCAGCTGGACAAAAATGTTCCCCAGAGCTGCGGGAGAGCAGCCCCTCCCAAGAGACCAAGAGGTTCCTGGGGATCCAAGAGGGAGAGATGGTATTTCCCGAAGCATTTGGGAATTCATCCAGCACGGAACTTTGGGAATCTCTGAAATCTCCAGGCCTCCATTTCATCCTGGTCAGTGCAAACAGGCCCTGGACAGCAGGACCTCACAATGAGAGCTGTTGAAACTCTTTTCCCAATAGTTGTACAACACAATCCCTGTGCAAAAAGCCTTTTTATGGAGTTGGGAGATTTATTTTTATAACTCACACCCCACAACATCCCAGGGCTCTTTTGAATGGAATCATGTCATGGAATCATGGAATGGTTTGGGTTGGAAGAGGCCTTGAATCCCATCTCATCCCACCCCCTGCCCTGGGCAGGGACACCTCCCACTCTCCCAGGTGGCTCCAACCTGGCCTTGGACACTCCCAGGGATGGGGCAGCCACAGCTTCTCTGGGCAACCTGGGCCAGGGCCTCCCCACCCTCCCAGCCAGGAATTCCTTCCCAATATCCAGCAACAGTCCCAGGAAGACATATTCTTCCCTCTACAGAGGCATCAACAGGGAAAAGCATCTTTCCCTGTCTCCCAGCCCCCTTTCCCAGTGCTGCTCCTCCAGCTCTCACCACACATTGTGCTCCCAAACTGGGACCAGTCTGGTGGTTACACACCCCAGAATGAGCTCAGTGGGGAAACCAGAGAAATGTGATTTTTTTGAGTATTCCCCTGTTCCAGAAGGACCTTCCTTCCCCTCCTGTCTCCCACAGCTCCTTCAAGCAGCTCCCTGCTCTTCCTGGGAGCAATCCCTTCCCAGCTGGATTTTGGGAGCACCAACAGCAGCTTGTGCAGCCCCAAGCTGGGGATACAGATCAGCCAACCCAGGGAGCACAGCCCTTCCAGGCAGGAATTTCACAAATCCATGAAGTCCATGAAAACA
Source organism: Serilophus lunatus (assembly GCA_013399895.1). Taxonomy (NCBI): domain Eukaryota; kingdom Metazoa; phylum Chordata; class Aves; order Passeriformes; family Eurylaimidae; genus Serilophus; species Serilophus lunatus. The sequence goes on from VXBA01000125.1 coordinate 1,129,645, forward strand.
TTGGAGCATTGTTGGTGTCACATGCAAGTGGCTGCTGGGTCCAGACCTGACCACAGGAGGATGACAGACACAGAAAGGGTTGGACAAGCATCATTTTATTAGGAAATAAAAACAAAAATAAGCTTAGAAGCCCTTTCCCTGATGGAGAGGAGTCCCTGGAGCTCCTGCCCCTCTCCCCTCGAAGCCTTTGAGGTGCCAGCCTGGACTTTTCCCACCGTGTCCACGATGTTCAGCCACAAGAGGGAGATCGAAGCTCTGGAAAGTACCCTGGAGGCTCCCGAGGTTTGGATGGGAGTGGGAGCCCCCCAAAATGAGGTGGGACCCCGCAGCTCCCCAGCTTCGGGCATCCCCCCATCCCAGGGGAGCAACAGGGATCACTGGCAGGACTTGGGGAAGGTTAGGGGTGGGTTCTCCATTCCCAGTGGCAGGAGAATGTTTATCTCAACCTGGGAATAAAATTATACTTTAGATGCTTTATTATTATTTCCTCAAGGACCTTGATATTAATGAGGTTTATATTGAGCAAAGTGCCAGAGACCAATAATTAATAACTGAAATTGGAGGGAAAGGAAAGGAAAGGAAAGGAAAGGAAAGGAAAGGAAAGGAAAGGAAAGGAAAGGAAAGGAAAGGAAAGGAAAGGAAAGGAAAGGAAAGGAAAGGTCCATGGAAATATTTCTGTTTCCTCACCACAGTGTAACTGGAAACAGGCTGGGTACAACTGACCCCTCTCTCCATTACATGGGATAATTACTTCATTATCGTGGATAAAAATATCCCATTATCCACATGTCCTAATGAGCCTTGGCAATACTGCAGGGACCTGTGTTTGTAAGGAAGAGGAATTACAGCCTGGAGCCACACTTGATAAGGCCAAATCCACCCCAGGAACAGCTCTCCAGGCCCGGTAATGGCAGTGAAACAATTTGGGTGAGTCAGGCAGTGACACAACAAGCCTATTAACAGCAATGGTTAATTAAATGACAAAATTACCAGTCACACACTTCGAAGAATGGTTTCCTCAGTTTCCATCCATTCCTGGCTCTAGCAAAACCCCAGGATTTTCACTTGCTTTGTTTGGATTTTGTGCTAAACCTGCTCCCCTGTGATTTCCACGAGGGTTTCCCCTGGGCAGGGTCCCTCCTCTAAAGGACTGGGCTCGACTAAAGGCAATTTTTCACCTTTTAGGGAAATATTCCTGCCTGTGGGGTAAGGTTTATTCCACAGCCCAGTCACCAGCAGAGGGGGAAGGAGCAGCAGAGAAAGGGAAGGAGTCACCTGCGGAAGAGAACTTACACTGTGGGAAATGAAAACCTTGTAACCCCACCCCAAAAACACTTCTCAGCAGCTTCAGCGGAGCTTTCCTGGTGCTCAGGATAGGCCAGAGGATGAGGGGCCCTGGATGGAGGGTGGGATTGGGACAGGCTGGGACTGTGGGGCAGCAGCCCCTGAGACCCCAAAACCTCCCTGAGCTGCAGTGTTGTCACTCATTCCTGAAATCCATCACACAGAGCCCCAGGCTTTCCTATTCCTTGGATTTCACGACCTGAGATATCCCTGCCTGGAGCAAAGGAGGCTCAGGGGGCCCCTGGAATTCTCTGCAATCCCTGACAGGAGGGGGGAGCCGGGGGGGGTCGGGCTCTGCTCCCAGGGAACAAGGGCCAGGAGGAGAGGGAACGGCCTCAGGCTGGGCCAGGGCAGGGGCAGGGGGGACAGGAGGAGGGATTTGTGCCTGGAAAGGGGGGTCAGGCCTTGGAAGGGGCTGCCCAGGGAGGGTTGGAGTGCCCAGCCCTGGAGGTGCCCAAGGGAGGGGGTGGATGTGACACTCAGAGCTCTGGTGGGGATGGGGCACAGCTTGGACTTGATGATCCTGGAGGGCTTTTCCAACCTCAGCGTTTCTGGGATTCTATTAAACAGGCTCTTACAGTAATGAAGTTTTCAAAGAATCCCTCCCAACTCGCTCTCTGGGCTTCTGAAGAGAACCCATGGAGAGGGAGGTTCAGCCTGTCCTGAGGATGGGAAAGGTTGGGCTCAGGAGGAATATGGGGCACATCTATCCCATGGATGTGGTTTTTCCTTCTGTAGGAACACCCAGCTTGGATTAGATGTTTAATTTGCACATGGGTAAAGGTCCTTGTCCTCAGATAACAAAACATTCCTGAAAGAACCAGTGCAATTTTCAACTCCAGGTGCACTAAAGTTTCAAATGCTGTGAGGAACTTTTTCACAGTGAGAGTGATTTCCCACTGGAATGGGCTTCCCAGGGAGGTGGTGGGGTCACCGTCCTTGGATGTGTTTAAGGATAGGTTGGATGATGAACTTAGTGGCATGGTTTGGATGGTTTGGATGGTTTAGATGGTATAGATGTTAGACTGATGTTGGGTAGGTTGTTAACCCTGGTAAAGGTTGGACTTGATGATCTCCATGGTCTCTTCCAACCTTATTAATTCTGTGTGTAATTCTGTGTGTGAGATTTGGTTGTTGGCTTTTTTAAGATGGAATTTAAAAAAGTGATTTCTGCCTCAAAGAAATGCATCTTTTAGGTGGCAAAACTCTCTCTCTTTTTTTCAATCAATGCTTTATACAATTGCTCAGAGAGAAATAAATATGACATACCCACTTTATTTGATCATAATTGAATATCCATCAGCTTCTCTGCCTGTCTGGCCATCCTTGCATGGCTCTGGAAACACCAATCTCTGACACAAGTGCAGGCCTGTTGGAGTTTAAAATTAAAGTATTATTGTCATTGCTAATGGATATTCATCTGCCACAATGCTGAAGCTATAGAAGAAAATTGTTAGTTTATCTGGAAAGATTATCTGACCCATCCAGATAACATTCAGAGCTGCCAATGAAGGAACAAATTTGCCTGTGTGTCATTCTCTGCAGGAGCAGAGCCTTGCTGTCTGTGCAATCAAGATCTTCCCAGCCTCAGGAATATATACAAGGCACTGGAAAATGGATTTTTCCTCCTCCTCCCATCCAAACTCTGCTCAAGCTGTACATGCCAGCCTCTAAAATTGCATTAGAGCACTGCTAAGCTACAGAAGAGCTATCATCATCCCCCTGCTATATTTATTTAGCTGTGTTGTGTCTGCTGGAGAAAGACCAGGCAATTTTAAAAATTGGGCACCTGTTGGCCAGACAGCTCAGGATGGATGAGAAAGAAAGAGCCAGGCACATCCTGGAGTGACTGGTGGGTTAATTTTCCTTACCTTCATTTAAATTCACACCCTTTGCCTTTCTGCTTTCAACATATTCAGGAGCTAGAAGGGAAAATTGCTCCCGTGGTGTTTTCAGCTGCACAGTCGAGCACTGGATTCCTTCAGAAAAAAAAAAAAAAAAAAAAAAAAAAAAAAAAAAAAAAAAAAGAGCTTTCCCCACAAAAAAGACACA
>VXBA01000126.1:9340-19943 GCA_013399895.1 Serilophus lunatus
CCTCCCTCTAAGAAACCCCTAGCACCCCCCTGTAGCCCCCTCCCCTTTCAAACCCCTACATGCGCCCAGTGCTGTTTGCCTTTGTTTTATAATAAATTGCATTAAAAATCATATTTGTGGACTCATTTCTCACTCTACTGACCCCCATGACCATTTTCCAACCACTGAGACCACTGAGAGACCCCCCACGGACATCGATGCCACCCTATCTCGCCATGGATCCTTCATCAGAGCCCTGGGTTCATGTGCCATCATCTCTAAGCCCCCTTCCTGTCCCCGAGTGTCTCCCCTTCCCCCTCAGCCCTTGATTGAGTTCTGCAGGACCACCTCACTGCATGGGAAGACCCCTGCACTCCAAGGCCGCCATCTTGTTCCCACGTGATTTCTTGTTCCACTCCAGACTCTCTCCCCACCCACACGCAGCACCCCCTGCTGGCTGGAAGGAGCAACTCCAGCCCTGTGGTCCCAAGAGTCCCCCCAGTGCCCAGAGGAGTCACTGCAGCTCCTGCACCTCCAGCACATCACAATTGCCGGGAAACCCACAAGGGAAGAAAGGATATTTGTTTTCTGCAAGGACATTGATTATTATTTTTGTGAGTTTTCTTCTGGTTCACCATTTTTATACCAAATTCGTATCAGTTTATTCATATCTACAGCCATACACAGATCCATATTCATACTCACCTCACATATTGTTGCCTTTTCTATATGTCTCTCATGTATTGTTAACACTCCTTTATTGTCCAAAACTAGGACAATGAGTTTCATGCATTGATACTCATACTATGGTTAGCTCTTTCCTTCCATTTTTGAATTTTTAGAAAGTGCAACTACATAGATGGACATTTTTCCAAGGCCTTGAAAAGTGTTTGTTTCCTTGCAGCTGTATTTCTACAAAACCTCAAACATTTGGGATTTCCTGACTTGTGTACAGTCCTGCAGCGGAAAAACAAATCTGAAATAAATTCTTTAGTCGTTATTTACATTCTTCTTTCTTCCAGCATTTCTAATCAGATATCCTGCTTTCTTCATTTATTACTAAGTCAGTGGATTTCAACCAGCATATCTTTGATGTGAGAGGGAAACAAACACAGATATTCTTAAAAAGTAACTAAGGAAATGCAGCCATCCCTTCGATCCCTTTATGTCAGCTACAGAAAAAACAGAACAAAGAAATCCAGGGTCTTCAAGTCTTTATTACTATACTATACATGCTAACACTAATGCTACTTCTAACTCTAACTACTAATGCTAACCAAATTATGTAATAGAAGCTAATCGCAATTAGATAACTATAAATTCTATTAAAGGGCATTTCAAAGAGACTTTAGCCAATTACAGAACATTTATGTACCAGCTTCTCAGCCAATCATGAAGCGACATGTCCATGAGGAGTTCCTCCAATGATGTTACTGTCCTTACTGTGTCCTTCTGATCTCTCCATTCTGTTATGTTTCTTGTCTTGCTTCTTCCATCAGGCATACACAGCTTGCTAAAAGCTTAGACACACTGTAATACAGCTTTATATTCTCCTACAAGGAAATACAGCATGCTTTCAGTCTACCTGTTCACTGCACATCATCACCAGAAGGCTGAAAAAGACTTGGAAAACTACTAATCTAAGTTAATAAAATTTCATTATTGCAAGTAAAGGGTCTCTGGTTTCCTTTAAGCATGATTAATACTCTGTAAGATGAACCATCACATTCTTCTAAGTTACACTGAGATAGATAATTCTCAGTGAGTTCATTACTGAAATTCTGATAACACCTGGAAAAGGCAAACACATTTAACTGGAGATTGGACTGTGCTGGTATCACCAGCAAGAAGTTCCTGAAATTTTAACAGATAGGATTTTTGAGGAGATGCAATTGAGAAACCAATTACATGTAATGAATTATAGCACATGATTAACATCTTAAATGTAAAACGCAGCTTTTTATGACTGGTAAGGTTCCTGTCCTCTTTCACATCTGAAAGATGGATATGGCTTAGAAGAAATATGGATACAAGTGCTACAATTTTTGATGGATTTGAAAAGCATCAGCTGAAGGTGAGTGCTGTCACTGAGTTGAGGAAGAAAAGGCTTTCCTTAGGGCCTGTAGCTGTCTGAAAAGGATTTTGAAAGGGGGTGTAAGAGAGTAACCCACTTACCTGGTTATAAAATTCAATTTTCCTCAAAGCCGTTTCAGGAAGGGGGATTGCCCCCACCACCTCCCAGCTGAGACCAGGGTGGTGGGCTGCAGGGGGAGGGGGGCCCTTGCTCCAGCTGCTCTCCCGGGACTTGGGGAGGGGGCTGCTCTCCCTGTGCCCCGCTAGGTCTTGGACAGAGCGGGGGCCAGGACGGAGCGGGACCTGTGCCAGTCCCAGTGCCCCCAAGGCCGTGGTGGTGGCAGCTCCTCGCCTGCACCCCGCCCCCCGCCTCCACCACTTCCGGGAGTATGGGGGCCAATCACTAGCCGCCGGCCAAGACGGGACGGCCCCGGTCCTGCTTCTTCACTATCCCCCTGCCTCCACCATTCCCGGGGAAAGCCCCGGGGTGGTGGCAGGCCAGTATGGTGGGTGCGGTCCCGGCTGCTGTTGTCTTGCAGACAAAGAGATGCTGCAAGGGCACAGGTGCAGCCCCAGACCGGCGCTGGCCAGGAACCTGAGCACGGCTGCCACTTTTGGACAGTGATGGGGGGGCAGCACTGGTGCCATGCTGGTGATGGAGGCGGCGGTAGCGCCGGGGTGTTCTCTAAGGTGCTGCAGCCATGAAAACAAAGATGACGGGTGGGACTGAAAACTCGTGACCCCCTCGACAAGAAAACACCAGAACTGAGGTGGGCCTCAGGCCCACTAACCAATGGGGAGAGACTTTGGCCAGGAAGAAGGCGACGAGATCCACACAAGAACGAGAAGGCTTAAAAGTTGATGCAAGGGCCTGCCCTGCTCTCTTCTTCAGCTGCTTCGAGAGGAGGCACACAGCTCTGGTCCTCAGTGCCCACAGGCCCCCCACAGCGTGATTCCACCCATTTCTCTCACCACAAGAGCCATTTCCAGCTCAGCTGGCAAGTAACCCTCGGGGAGGTGGTGGGAGGGAGTCATTTTCACCTCTTTTTGTGCTTTTCATAGAACTTCAAAAGCCGGGGAGTCCCCTCCATCAGAGGGACGGATAGAGAGAGATTTCCCTACCCTTCCCCACAGGTTTTTTTCAGCTAGTCATTTAGTTGAAAGGAGCAGTTCCCTTTCTTTTTTTTTTGTTTTTTCCCTTTTTGTGTTTTTTTCCCTTGTGTGTCAGGTGTCCCTTGGTGTAATTCTGGGGTCTCCTGTGGGTTATCCCTACTTCCCTAATTTGAACCCCTTGTAATAAATTATTCACCTGCTGCAAACTCTATTCATTTTTCTATCACCTTTATTGAACCTGCCCCCCTGAATGCTAAAAGGTGGATTAAACCACCACAGGGCCTTAGGGCCTTCCTTCAGGGAACTAGACAGTGAGGCTAAGCAGAGAATTTAGAAGTAGACATATGCTCCAGGGAAGTGAGGCTAACATGAGCAGAATGCCTGCAGAAGCTAGACACGAATATAAGATAGGGTAGTATAGCATACTGCTGGAAATGGGTATATAATCTCGTGTACTGCATGGGATGAGGAGGCAATTTTGAAATATTTTTTATAACTCTCTTCCCTGCGCACAGACTAAATATACCTGCTCATAACAAAGCCTAATTTGTGAGATCATATCATATGCGTCATTACACAGCATTAATTAGATTCCACTGAGACCTTCAGAATAGATAATACTAAACTATCTGACAAGTGTTCCTTCTAGGAGACTTGCTATTGCATTTGTTTTAATTAGTATTATAAAAATCCAAGGGAAGCAGAATATATCTTTTATTAAAACTAACTATAAGGAATCTGAGAATTCTTCAGCAGTTTCATATTAACTTCAGAAAAGAAACAATGAAATGAAAATAATTTCAAAGAAAAGTCTACATGTCCCCTTTCCCAGAACTGATTTGTCTTTTCTTTGTAATGCAAAGGGGTTTGCAATAAAAAGACAGATGTACAAAAGTTGTAGATGAAAAATAAGTTGCACCCAACACAGCACTGAGTATAAGCATTCTTGACAATAATAGTTCAGTGTGTCCCATAAACAGTCAACTGCATTGTCTTGCTACACATTTGGGGACAGAAAATAATTTTTCCATTAAGGAAAAGAATATGCTCAGGAAACAGAAAACATTTTCAAGAAGAACTGTTCAAAAGACTCCATTGTGACTCCTGTATTTTTCAAATTTTTATCCTTTAGAGTTAAAGCATTATAAAACAGAGGAACTTTGAGATTACTTTAACCTCTAAGTGTCCTTAGTATTAAGACAGGCAGTTCAGCTTCCTACTGTGCAGATAGCAAATTAAATTCTTACAAAATCATCTAGTAAGAAGAGTGGTTTAAGTGGAGCAGGAGCAAAAGCCCATTCAAAGCAAGCATGAGATACGAAGAGAAAGGACTCATCTCTGCATACAGAAACATTGTTTATGACAGCGACTGGTTCCTCAGAAGGGGCTTTTCAGATTCTTATGCTGAAATATTTTGTAAGTTGCAAACACAAAAGAATCATGGAGAAACTGAAAGTGACTTAATTAATACCATAACCCAAGTTTAAACTAGTTAAAAATGTAAGAATACAAGTCTTAGGAACTCGGAATTAAGCAAATAATACAGTAATAATTTTTCTTTAAAATATTTGGTAGCAGCTATTTGGGCTAAAACCTCTATTAGTTTTTCAAAAACAGGAGAGTAAATCTTTAGAGTGACTAGGTAGTTAGGATTCTGTAGGAAAACCTGATTAGTGTTTTTCTTGATTACTTACATTGTTTTCCAGTATGTAGCCATTTGAAAAAGGGCTTTTGAAAGGGGGTGTAAGAGAGAAACCCCACTTACCTGAGTTAAAATTCAATTTTTCCTCAAAGCTGTTTCCCTGAAGTTGGGGGAGGGGGGAAGCTGAAATGAAGGCAGCCCTGTCCCAGGCAGGGCAGGGGGTGGCCCCTGGCCAGGACCAGGGCAGGGGGAGGGGCCCTTGCTTCAGCTGCTCTGCCGGAGCGAGGACGGGACCAGGGCAGGGGTCAGGCGGCTGTTTCTAGCCCCCCTGCCTCTGCCGCTCCTGGGACCACAGGGACCGTCCCTTCCCGCACAGGCACAGCGGCTTCCTGGGGCGAGCAGCGGCCTGGGGGCACAGCCGCGGGGAAGGCCCAGTGTCCCTCCGGGGTGGTGGCTACTCACCCCCACCTCGGAGCGTGGGCAGTGGCATGCCACCCTGGGCCAGCCGTGGTCGGGAATTTCAGCACCACGGCTGCTAAAGGAGAGCGATAGAGAACTGGCTCTGGCGCCATGTTGGCGCTGTGGCATCTCTGATGTGCTGCCACCATGAAAACAAAGATGGCGCCTAACAACTGAAGGCATGAGTTCTTTGACGAGAAAACACCAGAACTGAGGTGGGGCCCAGCTGGCTGGACGAATGGGAAGCCAGCTGGACCAGGAAGATGGCAACGGTATTCACGCGAGACGAAGAAGGCTTAAAAGTCGAGACACAGCCCCACTCCGCTCTCTTTTCAGCTGCCGCGGTGAGAAGGATCAGACCCCCGCTGTCCAGTGCCCTCAGGCCTCCCGGCGAGATTCCACCCTTTTCTCTCAAGCCGGGAGCCGTTTCCATCTTGCTAGCAAGTATCCTTCAGAAAGGGGAGGGAGGAAGCTGGTTTTCACCTGTGTTTGTGTTTTTCAGAGAGTTTGGAGGACCCGAAGTCCTTTGGAGAGAGGGAAAAGAAAGGCGGAGACACCCTTTCCTACCCTTCCTCCTAGTTTCTTTCAACTAGTCACCTGGCTGAAGGGAACAGTTCCCTTTCTTGTTTTGTTTTGTTTTTTTCCTTTTTGTGTGTTTTTTTTTTTTTCTCCTTGAGTGTTGGGGGTCCCTCAATGTAATTCTGAGGTCTCCTGTGGGTTACCCTACCTCTCTATTTCAAATTCCTTGTAATGAGTTGTTCTCCTGCTGACCATTCTATTCAGTTTTCCATCACTTTTATTGAACCTGCCCCCTGAATGCTAAAAGGTGGATCAAACCACCACACAGTATAAGAATAATTTCTTGCAAATGTTATTCTAGTGAATGACTGCTGTATGCCAGCTTGTGTATCTGTTACAGTAGCAATAAGAGGTCCTATGATGCTGCATTCCAGATAAGCTTTTCCGGCTATGAGAAGATAAGTTCTTTCAGACATGTTTGAAGGCCCTCACAGCAGGGGGGCCAGTGATGATAAAATTCCTGAGAAGAATAGGGGGCGTGGTTTTCCCCAGACCAGAATTTTTTAACACTCTTAGGTTTAATGATCTTTAATCTCAGTGTTCTCCAATTTGAAAATAATTTTTCCTACAATCTTTCTACTACTTGGCATTTTGGAGCTATCTGCACATTTTCTATTTTCACAATGTCCTTTCAGCTTTCCAAGGAGAACCTACTGATCTTGTGCTCTTCTAGACTAAGGCAAAAATTCACAGACCCACCCGCATGTGCTTAAGTAGTTAATTCTTTTACACAGAAGCAGTTTCATTTTCACCCTTACCTTCAAGCTTGAAAAGCTCCTTTTCTGCTTTCTTTCGCTCAGACTTTTTCAGTGTGGATTCACAATTTATGTTACTTTGCATATGTTAAGTCTTGGAAGTGAGGCTAACCTAAACTTCAGTGCTTAGGACAAGTTGTTGGATATACAATTAAGGTTAGATTCAGCTGATTAAAATATATCTTAACCTTAAGAGAAACTGATCTTTCCATTTTTAGGGGGTTTATGCATTTGTTTTTGAGGTAATGCATCTTCTAGTCAGATTCAACTTCTCTTTCAGCAATCCCACATTAGTTCAAATGAACAGCAGTCAGTTTGCAAATTGTTCATAAAACTTCAGTTGTACAAAACCAACCACTTCATGAATACATGAGTGACACCAGAAAAGGACAGGAATGTACCTTGATTCTGCAGTTCTACCATATATGCTCTATCATTACTGCTAAAAATTGCAAACATTCTTACCCTTTTTCAACCAGGAAAAAAAAAAAAAAAAAAAAAGTCATATCCGGAATCAAGAATCACAATGGTAAAAATTGCTATGAGCAAAGACATGAAGCACAAACCTGTCTTCAGGTTTGGCACAAAGTAGCAGAGAAGTCTCACAAAGAAATTCAAATTACATTTTTACTAATCCAGTATGCAGTTTTTGTAAACACGGGTTAATAAATCTCCTTGATCTGGTATGTCAGCATGTCTCATTACTGTTCTCTGACAATTGTCCACTATAATTACTAAGTTTAGAGTTAGAATTATCTGCACTGGGTCAGTTTGAAAATTTGGAATTCACATCTGAACTTAATCCATTCTATGCAAAATGCAGAGAAATCTAACAGTGTTACATGTCAAAGGGAATGGCTGGTTAGTACTAAATTAACACAGTTTCATCGTGCTAAACTCTTTCCCTCAGGCTGTTTTTTGACTACTGTCTAAGGTTAAGACAATACCCACCAAAAAAGGTGGGAGACTTCCTGGAACGGAAAAAACCTACTCCACTTTACCATACCCTTGGAATCAAGAGGATTTCAGTCAAAAATTCGGAAAAAGGAAGTAACAATTATTTTCTAACATATATATATATAAATAAAAATAAATATATAATAACATGTATATATATATACATATACATAAAATAAAATAAATTTTAAAAGAAACAAACAGTGATGCCTTGAGGGGTTTCCATATGTTTTTAGGGGAATTAAATTTGGCAGTGTAATTTGAATTATGGCGTCTCTCTCTTGTGAGGCTTATCCCTGGATATTTACATTCCTTTCAATAGATAGGAAGGTAACAAGACAAAAAAATAGGCCTATAACTCTTGAAGCTACCTCACAAGGGAGAGGCCAAACCCTGTCAGGGCACAGGAAATAAGAGAAACTCTCATTAGGTACTTTAGGGACATAGGTCTTAGGTGAACTTGGGTTGGATGTATGATGGGTGGTAGCTAATAAGGTTATAAATATAGAGAGATTGTTACTCATATTCTCTTTGGATCATAAGACTTTACCAGTAAAGCTGTTCTTTCCCTTCACCCTTATTAATCTGTTTTGTGGGGTTTATTCCTTATTTCCATTTTAGGCAACAACAGTAACAAGAAATATCATCCCAACAAACCCTACCTCCTTGCACCCTTCATGTATTTTTCCTCATCATGGGGGAAACAGTCAGGTCCTGTGGATTCACCATACATGCAGGGGTTCCCCTGGTTTTACTGCTGAGATGAGCGAGTCATTTGTCCAACACAGGAACAGTGGGAGATGGGGAGGGACAGACAGGGTGGCTCTGAGCAAGGACTGGTGCAGGCAAGGCACTCCTCTCTCTCTGTCTCTCTGAGTTTGCTGTGGAGCCCACATGGACACAGGAGCTGGGCCGGGTGAGGCAGAGGCAGCAGCAGAGGCAATTTGGTCACAGGAAAGCAGTTGAGACCTCTCCACCATTTGCTGGGCCAAGAGGGAGAGTGCAGGCAGAAACCAGAGAGGCAGCACCAGAGCCTCTCCCAGGCATTGCTGCTGAAAACTAGCGAGCTGGATGGGTCACTCACAGAGTTTTTGTTGTCCAGAGAAGGACAGGAGAATAGGCAGGCATACTTCACATCCCAGCCCTCTTGTCTTCAGCACTCAGTGGTATTGCCCACCCCTTCCCCTGCACAGCCATCCTATAGTAGTAATCTCTCTGCCACCCAACTATCAGAGACCATCAGCTCTCAGGGTGAAAACAGTGGAGTCTCCCACCTCACTCCTGCTAAGGAATTCTGTTCTTACTTTGGTGAGTTAACTTTTTCCTTACTCAGTTTTGCCAACATCTCATGGTACTAATGGGAAAATTTTACCAAAAGGAATCTAACCTAAAACAGTTGCTCATGTCAATTTTCAAACATACAAGACACATTTCAGGAATGGTCCATTTCTAATATATGTAGATTTCAGTTAAAACCTCATTTAGCATTCTCCTGTATTCAAGTCACTTAAGGTAGCTTTGAAGGTTATTGGAGACAGCACTAGCCAACGATGTTTGGCCTGTGCATTGATCCAAGAAAAGGCATGGTTATGGGATAAGTTATTAATTTCCTAAGGTCTCTGGGAGTGAAAGTGCTTACTTACTTGGATAGTATCTTGATTACTTCAGAGTTGTAAGTGTATCCAAAACTGTCTATTTCTGCCACTGTGCAACTGTTTAGAACTTTAAAGACTTTATTAAGAGTAGAAAAACCTATATGACTACTTCTACCTCTGGTCTGCTGGGATTTACAGTGGATGTGTGAATGCTCACTTCTTAGAAAGGGAAGCTATTAGCAGTGCTAGCTGTTCTGCTGCTTCTCTCACCAAAGTTGTTTCTGTATTCAGGAGAGTTCTTGGAGCTGTCAGAAGCCCTGCTCCTCTCCACTGTTATGAACCTACTTGGTTTAACACTTGAAAGACAAGAGGAGAACAATGAGAAAGTGACTTTGCTCCCTTGTCACAGACATCTTTAGCAGGGGAGAGGGAAATCCATCACTGTCCTGCATGCCACAGTGATCCTGAGTCAAAGTCTCAGCTAGCAAAATTGATACACCTCTTGAGAAAGGTGGTAGTTTTCCAGGAATGATCAATCTGTGCTGCAAATAAATAAGCATGAAGAAGTATGAATATTAGTTATACTAACTAAAAGTTTAGCTTACCCCTATTTAAGCAGTGTTCCTTGTGGTTTTCCAGGTCCCCACAAAGACACACAACCACACAGATGTAGTGTCAGAGGAGAAATCCGTTTATTGTTTACAGGAATATTTTTTATAATCTACATATAGTTTATACTTTTCTAACCACTGAGAAGCAATTCTCATATCACTTCTCTCTCGTCCAATCAGACACTGCCTTGTTGTACAAGCATCTTCCTTACATGGCGTGGTCAGTCCTTTCACTTTCAGTTCAGCTCCTTCTTCAGCTCCTGGGTCCTAGATTCCACCTGCCATCTGTGACATACAAAAAACATTTACTGGCATTTCCCTACAGTTCCTTTCCCCTATTCCTGTAATGTGTGAGCTGAGGTATGCTGAACTGAGGTAGGCACCTGCAAGCACAGCTAAGTGATAGAGAGTGTCTGAACACCAAGTACCTCAAACAGCAGGTTTAGGACCATATCTTTGTCTTTGGGGATGAAAGGCTAATCCCTTCCTGCAACTAAGGCTGAAATTGTCACTGTGCTCATGTTTCCCTCTATCTTCAGTTCACTGAGAAAATTAGGATGGAGTTGAGGCTAAGGCTGGACATATTCTAGTGTACAAACAAGTTAATGGAGAGCATAGCCCTTGTAATTACATTTTCCTTATTTCCACAGGCATGTTTTAGCTTCTTAAAACCAAAAGATATTCATTTGGAATAAGAAATGAAATTATGAATCTTGCATAGTGGAGAAAGGCAGTTTTATTTCTAAGGAACACGGACAGCGTTCATTTCAATGCACAATATTTTTGATATTAAACTCAAATAGAACTCTTATCCAAAACTTTAAGGAAAAAAAAAAAAAA
>VXBA01000126.1:19956-32691 GCA_013399895.1 Serilophus lunatus
AAAAAAAAAAAAAAAAAAAAAGAAAAAGCTCAATACAACTCACAGCTTTAGAGACAAAAATTGCTGTAAGGTTAAAAACACCATAAGGGTTATTAAGCATGGTACCATTGAATGCAACTGGAGAAATTTAAGTGGTTAAAAGTGAAATGTGTCTATATAATTCACATTTCTGGTAGCCTTATTTCTGGTCTGAAGGCAAGAGTATGTAAAAGCAGTTGAAGGCACAGTGATGTAGGACAGTAGCCTACTGATGGTGGGTCACTGAAGGGTTTGCTATATGGCATCTGTCTCATGCCAGTGTTTCCTGCTGTATCATTGCCACTACTGTCTGCTTTCTGGCCAGCTTAACTCTAGCTCTAACATGTCCACATATTTATGCCATCTTATTTCCAAGATCCAGCCAGTTTATGAGCACTTGTCACACTGCTCAAAATACCATGCCTCAGCAGAGCAAAGTACCTGATCATCTCCTAGCTTTCAATCCATGGCTGGCCTGAGATTAAAAAGCGCAAGATGAACCCCAAGTGGTCGTTACTACAGAAAATCTTTATTTCCTGGCATTGTCACACTTGTGATAAATGCCTGAATGCACAGTCAATGGATGCTTAGAAATGTACATCATCTCTAACACTATTATTACACAGTTTTCTGTGAAAGTAGAAAGTTTTTACATATTACTACACTAATTTTTGCAGTACTGCATTCTGAAGTATTGCCATACAAAAAACGTCCAATTGGTTCTGGCATTTTTTAGGACTGAATGAGTTTATAGGATGTGAAGTTACAGTGAACAGGATCTTGTTATGAAGAAAAAAAAAAAAAAAACAACAAACAAAAAACCATTAATCTTCTGGTGATGTTCAACAGCTCTAAAATGGTAAAACACTTTACAAGGGCAATTTAAGCAACTAAATAAATGACACTTATTTCCAAAGCAAAAATTTCCTATAAAGAGTCCTACCTGAATAGAATGCTTTAGGTCCTTAACTTAAATGTCAGAGGGAGAGTGACCTTCATAAACCAGTACAATAACAATTCTTCAGCAAGTAATATAACCCATTCATAGGTAAGGGCACGCAGCATGCAAAGGCAGGATCTTAATTTGTTCAATGGAAACTGGCAGCTGAGAAGTTGATCTGGAGAGGGCTCTGAACCACTGTGCCTTTTCTATAGTTCCCATTAATCTGTAGAGTCATAACTGTGATAGATCTGTGAGAAGAATTGGGATGTGCTTCTATTTTTCTAATTAACACAATAAAGACAATTTAACTCTTTCCAAAGAAATTGAGTTTTTCACTGGGGAGGACATTTTTTCCCTTCTCTTGCCTATCATGAAAGGTGGTAATAGCCTTTTATCACCTGGTGTAATAACCATATGAGGAGAATTGCAACTCATCAGTATTTGAGTTTCTTGAGTTTTTTGATATTTCCTCCTGCATCATCTCTTCAGGCTTATTCTCACAAAGTTTTCAGCTGGAGGATTGCAGTGTTTAGTTATGCTACAGAGTTACAGAATGTTTTTGGAGACATTGCCTTAAGCAAGAATTTTTCATACTTATCTGAACTCTGTGAAAGAGAAAGATGACTGTCTTCCACACTTAAATGTCTTATGCCACTAGTTGCTTCAGAATGTAACAGGAATGATTTGCCACATCAGTCACAATACAAACACCTCTGGTTTTTTTAAAGGTATCAGTGCTAGGAAACAAAGACTCCTTTTCTGTCTTTCTTAGTTGTCCCTTGTTGGGGTATATTATATGGAAAATATTGTAGTAGTCTAAAGGCCATGCTCTGGGAAAGAAAGCTAATGTAGCAGGCCAAGAAATTCTTGATCCAGGGAAAGAATGCTGATGCATCCAAACAAGGGAAAGAATGTTAATGTATCCAATTAAGAGATTATTACCCTGATAGAAAGTAAGTTTGTAGCAGCAACCTGAGAAAATAGAGAAGTTTACCTAAAAAATAAGATATATGACACTAATTAAGATATGATAGTTTAAGCCAATTATATTAGCTTAAAGAGTGTATGATAGTCGCATGAAGTAGAACTGACCAATAGAATATGGACAAGTATAGGTAAAAATTGTATAAAAGTAATCCGAAAAGCTCAATAAAGTGGCGGCATTATTAGCACCATATTAGTGTCTGTGTATCCCAGCCTCGTACAGAATCCCTACAGTCTCTATTCAAAGGGAACACATTAACAATTAACAAAGGTGATGAACTCAATGAAGGTGAGTTATGAGATATGCTTAACAAACAGTAAACCCTAAAAGTTCTCCATCAGGACTAGGATACTGGTTGGATGTATTTGGTGTGTGCCCAGCAAATCATCATCCAGTGCCTGATCACACTAAAATGAATCAAATTATGCAAATAGATCTTGAACATATATACTCTTAGATGTAAGTGTGGTCATTCAAGTGAAGGATGTGCCATTAGTGTCCCATGCTGAATGGTGTATAACTCAAATAATCTTTAGATGTACGTATCTTCTTAGATTTAAGCAGTAGTCAGTGAGGTGTCTGTGTGCAAATATTTGTTGGAATTGAAATTAGAACAAGAAATAGAGAATATGATATTTCTTAAACTCTTTTTTTTTTTTTTTGGTGGATTGGGAAAAAAATCATCCAGTTTTTTATTGCCCACTGACTTGGTGTTGGACAACCATATGACATTAGAACTCCACCTGGAACAATCCCATGCATTCCTTTCAAAAGAAGCTGAAAAAATAGTTGAAGAGAAGACGGACTCTTGCAGCAAATCCTGAATGAAGGGGTGGGAAATCAGCCCCTGCTACTCTTTAAACAGAAGCTGGGACTGGCCTGGAGATACAGCTTGGTTTTGCTACAGCAAAGAAACAGTTCCAGAAGGAACTTGGACTTGTAGATAAAAGTCAGTGGAGAAAAATGCCAACCACCTTCTGTGCAAGCAGAGGCAGATGAGTCCAAGTATGCTTTTAAAACATCACCCATGTGCAGAGAACCTATCTATCATCACTTCACAAGGTGGATCAGCACTTCAGCAAAGACTCCCTGTTATGGGTTTGGGTGGGGCGGTGGGGGGGATATGTTCCGGATCTCGGGGGTTTCAGTGTTTTTTTAGGGGAAGGGAGGAGGGAAGGGTGTTTGGGAGGGTTTTTGGGATTCTTTATTTGTTGCCCCGTCCATAAAACCAATTTTTTTTTAGAAACATGAAGGAGAACCAAGGTCTGGGAGATCTTTGGAGCTTCTCCACTTCTGTTCTCTGTGCCCCGGGGCAGGAGCCGGGGAGCAGCAGCAATGGGCAGAATGGGGTGGTGGGCAGAGCCACACTGTGAGCGGGGGCACCAGACCCCAGCTTTTACTGGCATGCAAATCAGCAAAACCACGGTAGCTGACAGCAGATGCAAATTCAACCCGTGGCCTTTTCTTGAGGATTTTCTTGGGAACTGAGCCTATCAGAGGTCATCCTTCACACTTGGGAATCCCTGTTACTATGCTACTGCTGCACAAGCAAAAAATGCACCACCAGTGAAGACCCTGGCTTTTCTCCATTGCCATGATCCTATGACAAGGTTTTTCTTTCATCCCTAATCTCACTGTTCGAGTTGAAGGATCAGGAGAGGACCAAAGCCTGTTATAAAGGCCTGACTGGTTTTGGGAAACTATGGCAAATCTCATATTATTGATCACTCCAGCACTGCACAACAATACAAATAGATATAATGAAGGAGAGGTGAACTGCTTTTCTGACAGTCAACCAAAAGGAAATGGTTTAAAAAGGCTTAATAATTCTTTGCCAAAAGAGATTTCTTTCAGATAAATTTATTTTCGTGCATGAAACACACACCCAGGGCTCAATAAAATTTATCTGTGTCCTCCCTTAGTCCAATAGTTGCATAGTATCACTAAATCAGTACTTTATAAAGCTTTATGACCTTTTAATTTTGAAGGAGTTCCTGAGCATACATTCAGGTCATGAATCTTTTAAAATATTAGTATCTCAGTTATTTTTCTGGAAAATCAGGACATATAAGTTATATTTCTTTCTTTCTTCCCATGACTTTTATAAAAATGAGCTAAAAAAGTTTTTAATTATAACTCAAAAGAGACAACGAAGTAAAGTGACCTCTTGGTCTCAAGGTATGGTCATGTTACAGTGAAATTTTTATAGCTGTGTCAGTCTCATAAACCCTATATGAATAGAAATGTATAAGAGAAATGTTGATACAAACTTAACTCTAATGGCATTAACATAGGGGTATAATTTTCTCAGCTAGTTAATGTCCTGGTAGAGTAACCTGTGCTGCCTGGGTGTGCTGGTTCGAACACTAGGGGGTGTAATCAGGACGAGAGATGCAATAAGGCAACAACAGCTAACAGGATTATTTATCTGGAGATCTATAAGCTGTGGGACCCCACTAAAAACAATAACCAAATACAGAAAACAGACTTGACAATATTCCACAATAATAAAAAAAAAAAATACAAACTGCTCCTCCAAGCTAAGTTGGTGGGCTGACGACCAGAGAGGGGAAGGGAAAAGCTGCCTCAAAGATGGTATCTTCTGGATCTTGGAGCCTCTGAAAGATAGAACAGTGAAAAGCATGCTGCCCAGGGGCACCCGAGGGGACAGATACCATCGCAGCTGGGTGATGTTCTGCTGTCACAATTGGGGCTCCGGTGATACTGCGGGGCGAGGGAAGCTGGGAGAAACCAGAAGGGGCAGCAGTCAATGTTATCTCAACCATGACGAGATGAAGAAAAGCAGTGAGCTTCCAGGTTTCATGGCTTTTATGTGCTGGCAATCTCGTGTGATTTCGGGGTCTTCTTCCTGAGTGTGCTGTCTTCTCATTGGGTGGCTGTGCTCGTCACCACTCCCTTCCAAGATTTCAGCACTCTCAGCAAGATGGTGCTCCTGCCAAAAGTGCCATGTGCACCGGGCCCAAGGCCCAGGGGCTGCCATTACCGCCGCCCACGGGGCATGCATGGGGCCAGCGGCCACCGCGGGCTGCCTGCCCCAGCCAGCCACAGGAGGGGCTGCCATCACCGAGTGTTTTTACTGTCAGCGCACTGCCAGCGCGAGGACACCTGCCACCAGCAGAGGGACCCCCGGGAGGAACCCCTGAGGGCTAGCAGGGTCACAGGAGCTGCCCGTGGGGGAGGCTGTTGCAGGATGCCTCCCTGGAAGCACAGCGGCTGGCAGCACTGCCCATTCCCACCACCCCAGAGGCACATGGCGGGGGGCACCATCAGTCCCAGTTTGAGCTGCCACAGCCACAGGGGAAGATCCCCCCTTGCGTGCTGCATGGGAGATCAGATAAGTGGCAGGCACAGCTCCACGCCCACAGTGCCCCCCAGTCTCAGCACCAGCAGTGGCGCGGGGCTGCACTAACTGGGCAGCAGAAGCAGTCCCACTGCAGCGCAGGAGATGAGCAGGACCTTCAGTTGCCTCACTCCACTCCACACCACTCTGCTGCTGCGGCGTGGTGGTGTGAGGATGGTGGCTGGCCGCCCCACTCTGCTCCTCTGGAGTGGGCTCCCTTGCTGCTGGCTGTGTGGGGAACAAGGGGGACTCCCAGCTGCCCCTCAAAAATGGAAGCCGCTGCCCCAACCCCACTCTGGGATGGGGGAACTAGTCACTCATGCTGCGCCCAGGTCCGCGCCTGCCGATAGTGAGTCCATATCGGCTCAGCCAGTTGGGGCCAGGATTGGTCAACTTTGCTCTGCTTTCTTCTCCTGGGAACTGGATAAAACACAAAGAAAACAGTTTTAATTCTTCCCTTTCCCCTTTTTTCCCCAAGAAATGGGGTACCTCAACTTTAAACCCAATACACCAGGAATATGTTACATCTCTTGGAGAAAGGGGAGTGAAGAGGAGGAAGCTTTCTCTTATGTGTATAAGAAGAGCATAGTAAACCGAATTAATATTGAGAGTGATTTCACAAGCTCTTTAGAGCATGTTAAACCAATTGTTTTCAGGTTCTAAAATATGTGGCTGTAGTATGTTTCACTCTGTGCCTTCAACCCCATCATTTTATCCAATTACTTCACTACACAGGCAGCTGCAAACACATCTCTTTCACTCTCCCCCTTCTACTTATTTTTTCTCATCGTGTATGTCTTGGATGTCAAGGTCACCTTAGCTAAGCTTTCACCATACAGTGTGGGTTTCTGACTGACAGTCCTTTGTTCTTTCTCACAAGCTATTGACACACATTCGTAGTTCCCTTTACTGTGTGTTTGAAATGCAGGTTTCTCCTCTCTGTGCTGCTGCACAAAGGGTTTGTGGCTCCCAGCAGAGCAACACCATTACTAATCAAGACACACCCTGGGGCAGTGCCTCCTGCAACTACCATGCCTTGGCCTGGGAGTAGCACATCTTTGACCCATAAAATAAGATTTTCTGCCTAGGCTTTTATTCCCCTACTCCCTTCAGATTTCAGGGTCTGTCTTGCCCATCTATAGGCATATGCACTGTGGCCATTGTGCAGTGGGCTGAGATTTGGATAGGCTGAAGGAAGAGCTAAGAATTTAGGGGTAGACATGTCTTAGTTTCCTTCATAAAATGATTAGTGGAGTTTTTGGAGAAGGAGTGAAGGCTTGTCTCCTGTCCCTTTTCATGCACTTGCCAACCCTAGAGCATCTCTTTAGAACAGGCAGGTCTCTTCCTCTTACTGTTTTCTCTCTATACATGTTTTGGGGGTTTTTTTCTTATTCTTTCCTTTTTCATTCTTGGATGGTTATTAGCTTTTGTATATTATAGACCCATTTATTTCATATTTCCCCTGGTGACTGTCTTGTTTTTCCTTTCCCACTTTTCTGAGCTTTACTCTTGACAGCTTCAAACACAGAGTGTAGGGTCAGATCTACACTTTCACTCCAGACTTCTGTACTTTTTTTCCATGATCTTCAAAATGAGCCATTGTACTGTAAAAATCCAAAGCTAGAACAGGGAGCAGGAAAAGTTGAGTGTGGAGGTGCTTAGTACTTCTGAAGCACTACCTTAGAGAAAAGGATATATGAAGACAGGGTAACACTTCGTAAAGTCAAAGTGGTTTTGTAGGCTTAGTCTGTCTTTATAGACTGATGTGTGACTTGTGGGCTGGAAGTAGCTTTATTTGCGTTCTGAGGCATCTTCCATGGGCACATAAGTATATGGCTGTGACTGAGTTTTGTGTACACTATGTGGCACACAAAATTCATCCAACATAGGGAGACTTGTCTTGCAGGTGGACATGAGATTCATTTCTGCAATAAACTGGAGGAAAACATGGGCACGTGTTCATCTGCAAAGAGGTCACAAAGCTGAAAGGGGTACTTGGTTTTCAGCTGGCCTATGGTCCTGTCAATATTAATGAGGAATCACTGAGGAAAGCAGTTCATACAGATAGTCCCTCTAGAATGCTTATGTGGAGGAAGTAGAATTTAGTTAAAGCAATATTGGCATTCTGTGTCAGCAGAGGAGTTCAAAGTTTGTGATTTGGGATTATTATGGCTTTTGTTTCATGCATTGTTTTACAAAGCATACATCTATTCAGCTTCCTTCTTTCTTCATTATGACAAAGCCCCAGGCTTTCTTGTGCAACAAGTCAGTGAGGCATGGTACTGTTTCTCATATAAGCAGGAAGAATCTCAAGACTTTCATGTGTAGGAGAATATTAGGCTGTTCTACAGTGTGTCAGACTATGATATAATGTCTTAGGTATGTAAACATAATTTTGTGACTGTCCTATGTCTCTGGGACGGTGACTACCTTTCCTTTTGTTTATTGGTTGTATTAACCTAAACAATCTTTGGACTATAAAACCAGATGAATTCGCAATAAAGAGGAGACTCCATGAGACTCCAGGCTTCTCCATTTTGGCCCTTGTACATATTGTATATAGACTGTCTTTCTTTCCTGGAGCCTTTGATTAACAGCACCATGCACACAAGGCCAGTATGTTTTGTTGGCAGTTGTGGTTTCAGAGGGTCCTGATCCCAGGTGCCACCAAATTGATGATTGCATTCTAAGACAGTGCAAACACAGCTGGACAACATTCATATACCTCCCTAAGGTAAGTATCTCCACAATGGTTTCAAGTGAGGGAATTAGTCATGGTTGCTGTTGTTGTGCATCATGCTCCTTTCTTCCCAGCAATGATTCATTTTAAAAAACAATCATTCATTTGCAGAAAGAAATCGATTCTGCGTTCACACAGAGAAAGACTTGTTCTTCCCAACATAAACTCCTATAATCTGATGTAAAGTAGCAGAATTACACTCAGTCTGTTGGTAGTTCTCTCCCTCTCTCTCTCTCTTCCCAGCCCCAGCTGGATTAAGAAAGTGTAGAGGAAGGAGAAGGTTTGCATTCACCTTGAAATTCTGCACTTGCAGGCTTTACATGAGCGCCAACCCAGTCAAATTGAGTATCCACCCTCCATGCTATGTTCATAACAAGTCTACAACATGAAGAGCCTGACAGTGAAGCACCACAGAAAAAGATGCTCTACCCTATGATTTCTTCCAGGATGCTTTCATACTCTGCTCACTCAGGAGTTTCACCTTGATCCTCACACTGCTCTTGAGTGCATCCCAAAATTTGTTCTGTAGCGTCTAAAGGCAGGCTTTGAAAGAAGAACACTTCACTACTAGTTAGTATTCAAAATACTGAAAACTCTCTTTTCAGCTAAAAAAACTAGATGAGGAATAAAGTGTGCTCCCATACTATAAAAAAAATAATCCTTTTAAATCTCTTAAATGAATCCTGGAGTTAATTGCTCACTTAAAAAGCTTGTCTTAAGACTTCAAGTATTATTTACCCTCATGAAAATCTTGCATAAAACCCTTGGTCTTTAAGACTCAGGTGTCAACTCACAGTTAAAGAATTTTCTTGGTGCTAAGTACAATTCTTCCTCATTAAAACGCAGTAGGTGCTTCTAAAGTTTTGGAAGGAAATGAAGACACTCCCATTTATCACTAGAAGTAATCTAGGTCAATGGTTTCCCCAAATAGCTGTCTGTCTTCCCTTTCCCTAGTTACTGTTTCTAAGGTATAGAGAAAGATAGTCTCATTTCTAAAACGTGTATTTCTACTTGCTTGTTTCCCAGGTGAGAAAGACAAATTATATTTATTTTCAGTACTTAAAATCAGAGGGTCAATCTCTGCTACAAACTAATGACTTTTTCTTCTTGCAGTTCAGGGGTGGGGAGATGATGTTGTATAAAACACAGCCTGTTTTCATTAAATACAGAAGAAGAGGAATGTGTCTTGTTTTAATGGTTGCAGGGATTTGGAGAATTGGCTGAGTTTATAGGTAGGAGGATCTAGTGTGATTAAAAGGAAATAACAGTTTTGCAGGAGATCTCTGTATCAAGTTGTATTTCACCTGGAAATCTCTTCACTACTGATGTAGAGTCACTTGTCTGCAGCATGAGGTGAGATTGGGGGTCAGCTGCTGCACTGGTTAGTCTCCTCTGAAACAGAAGTAGCAGGGGACAATAGGAGAACAACAGAGTCTCGAAAAGCAATGGAGCTGGCCACACTAATAAGATTCCTGGGAAAGGTGTGTGTGCTGTCCTGTTTTTTCTAGGTCATCATCAGGCACATCTGAACTAATTGGCAGGCAACAACCTCAGGGGGCAAATTAAGGCAGTGTTTTATTACATTTGCTTGCCCCAGCTTTGTGAGTGGTTAACATTATTTAGGCTTAGACTCAAACAGAATTTAGCCAGGAACCTTCCTGGTGGATGCTGGACCATCAACAGCTGAACATGTTCAGGATGGAGACAGATGAGTTTTTCACATCATGGAGATATTTCCACAATTAACCCTCAGTAACAATACATTAATTCATCTTTTCACCAAGGCTAGCTTTTTCTATTCAGCCAGTACACATCTTGGCATGTTTCCAGATCAGGAAAATATAGTATTTCTATGAAAAATCACAGAGTTGGAGCAAACTGAAATAAACCTATTAGATACTGGAAGATGGGGATGGAAAAGGCTTCTGACAGTTCTGTTTATTTTCCAGAAGCTTAGTCACAGTAGCCAGATTCACAGATTCACACATAGAAAATTTCCTATAAAGGTTTATTGTTTTATGTTTTTGAGAAATGTGGCAGAAAGTTATGTGACAGGGAGTATATAAAGGGCATATTACAGCTTGTAAAGCCCTGATCTCAGTGGTATCCTCAAAAAAACCCACTTTTTCCCTGCCACTTTCAGAATAAAAAAGGACGCTCTCGGATTCTGCCCCTTCTGTATTATTTTGACTGAGAAAATTTCTACAGCCCAACAAAAGTGCACCATTTTTCATCTTCTGTGACTCAGGTGTTTATTATTTACTAGATTCATTGGGATGACTGAAGAGTAAAGACCTTATTTCTTTATTTCTGCACCTGGCTTTTGATCTCTCATGGACTGAAAGAGGTCTTACTAGGACATCTTTTCCATTACTTCCAGAAAGCCTACAGAGGTTCTTGCAAAGGATACCTTTCCTTCCACTTGGGCTTCCTGAGCCCCCGAGGTTCTGAAAGCCACAGATGACCATTGTATTCTGAAATTACTATCTTAAAAAAATACAGTATTATCCTGAAAAATCACTTTGCTTACGTTCATACATATTGTTCACAAAAATATTTTGCAGTATCAGGTGGAAATATGGATATAAATATGTCCAATCTGAGTTTTCTTGTAACTGGACTGGAATACAAGCTTTAGCATTACCAGAAACTCCTATCTATAGTTCAGAAGGATTATAAAGACATGCAAATGGGTAGTGATAGTACTTTCTAGTAGCTGGTAAGACCAAGTTGAATCGAGAAATATACTGTTGAACATCTATAGCAAATGATGAAGTAGGACTTTAAAATATCTGGTAGGATTAAATCCTACATGAATATCACTATTCTCTAAAAACAGCACCTTTGTTCAGTCAGGTGATATAGTGGTTTAACCCAGGCTAGGTGCCAGGAGCCCAACTAGAGCCACTCTCTCACTCCCTCCTGCAACACAGCAGAGAAAATGTAACAAAAGGCTTCACAAAGTTGAGATAAGGACCACAAAAGATTCCACACTAATCACCATAACAGGCAAAACAGACTCCACGTGAGGATAATAGTTAAATTTATTACAAACAAGATCAGAGATAAAGAGTGAGAAAAATTAAGAGACATCTTTCCCCCCACTCCCTCATCCTTCACACTCAACCTCCTCTCCCTCAGCAGTGCAGGGAGACAGAGAGGGGAGTTACGGTCAGTTGTTATTCCCAGAGTCCTTCCTCTGCACCCTGTGGGGTCCCTCTCACGAGAGAAAGTCCCTGTCATGAACTGCTCCAGTGTGAGTCTCTCCCACAGCAGACAGTCCTTCTCAAACCACTCCAGTGAGAGTCCACCCATGGGCAACAGTTCTCCAGACACTGCTGCCACATGGGTCACGTTCACCAGGGTACAGTCCTTCAGGTACAGCTGACCCAGCGTGGGTCCCCCACGGGCCACAAGTCCTACCAGGAAATCCTGCTCCAGCGTGGGCTCCTCTCCCCACGGGCTACAGGTTCCTGCCAGGACCCCGCTCCAACATGGGCTGCAGGGGAACAGCTGCTCCACCACGGTCTTTACCACAGGCTGCAGGTGAATCTCAGCTCTGGCACCAGAAGCACCTCCTCCCCCTCTTTTTCCACTCTGCTCCTCTCCAGCAGCCATCTTCACCTCCCCCAAAAACTTTTTTCCCTTCCTTCTTAAATAAGTTGGTGTTCCTTTAACTGTTGATTGGCCTGGCCTGGGTCAGCAGTGGGTTCAGCCTGGAGCCAGCTGGTATTGGAACTACCGGACATGGGTGTAGTGGTTTGAACCACTTTTATCATCTCAGGGCATGCAATAAAGAGGACGGAAGACTGAACAGAATTAGCAGCAGGCGAACANACAGAATTAGCAGCAGGTGAACAGTTTATTACAGGGGGTTTAAAATAGGGAAGACGGGATAACCCATAGGGACCCCAAAATTACACAGAGGAACACTTAACACACAGGAAAAAACAAAAGGGAAAAAAGGACCAAACAGAAAGGGAACTGCTCTCTCAGCTAGATGACTTGCTGAGAAAACAGGGGGAGGGGTAGGGAATTTGTCTCTCTCCTTCTCTGTCTGCTGGTATCACTCCCCAGCCCTTCGAGGTTCTCTGAAAAACACAAAAAGAAGTGAAAAGCGACCCCTTCCCACCACCTTCGGGGAGTAGCTACTTGCTTTCAAGCTGGAGATCACTTCTGTGCCGGGAGAAATGGGTGGAGTCACGCCGCGGGGCCTGAGACTGAGGAGGAGAGGAGCTGTGGGCTTCGTCCCCGGATTGAAAGCCAAAGAAGGGGGGGGCTGTTGTCCTTGGCTTTTTAAGCCCTCTAGTTCTCAAGTGGATCTTGCTGCCTTCTTCCTGACCAAACCGTCTCTCCGTTGGTCAGCAGGACCAAGCCTCACCTTGTTTCCTGCATTTTCCTGCTGAAAAACCCACACGCTCAGGGCTGGAGCGCCATCTTTGTTTTCCAGGCCATGACATTTCAGGGACACCCCGGCGCCAGTACGGTGCCAGGGCTAGACCCCTGCTGCTGTCCACAAGCAGCTGCCACGCTCACGTTCTCACCTGGGGCTGGCGCCAAGGCTTCTGTGCAGGCACTCACAGTGTGTCTTTGCCTGCAAGCTGGGAGTTGCTGGGACCGCACCCATTGCATCACCCCACCACCGCCCGTGCCACTGCCCGCACCACCTGTGCTGGGACTGAGGGACT
>VXBA01000126.1:42514-58460 GCA_013399895.1 Serilophus lunatus
GGGGGGCCGATGGGGTGCCCCAGCAGTCACGCTCCCAGGGCTGCTGCCCACGTCGGGACCAGGGGACCCCCGTGCCAGCCCCCTCCCCAGGCAGAGTGGGGCTGTGCACTCTAATGCCACGCCACCCACCATGCCAGGACCGCAGCGGCCACACAGCAGCTCACAGTGGAGCTGCGGCAGCACCATGCACCGTGCCACCGGCCCCGGGGACTGCCCGACACCGGCTGTGAGCTGGGAGCTGCGCCTCACCTCCTGTGCCCTGCCACTGCTGCTGGAGCCGCCTGCGCGGGGAAGCCTGGGTGCGATGCCTGCACCTCGCCTCCCCGTCCCGTCCCACCGCGCCAGCCCCGCAGATAGCCATCCGCTGGGACTGGGAAGGGACGAGGGGTGTCCCCGTCTGAGAGAAGACCACAAACAGGACAGAGGCAGGGGGGGATTCTGTAAATATCAGCGGCCGGATTGAGGACCCTGGGGGGCCATATCTGGCCTGTGGGCCGTAGTTTGAGGACCCCTGGTCTAGGCCTATAGAGGGATTTCTCGCAGAGAGAGGGCACAGCAAGGCCTACATACTCAAGCAGTGCCTGGGCCTCAAAAACAAGGACGGCTCGGCCTTGAGCTAAGTTGAAGATAGAACTTAGGAAAATAATTAGACAAAAATAGAAAGAGTAAGGTAAGAAGAATGTAAACATAGGGGGTATGCATATGCAAATGTATAACCAATTAACTATTAGTTGGGGCGCATGCTTTGTGTGTGGGAAAATGAACTATTATATAAACCACATGTTTTCTGCAATAAACGGAGCATTTCACCATTACTTCTGTGAAGACTTGTGATTTGACTCGGAACCAACCCCGACTATATAGGCCAAAGAGTGACCCAGGAAGGATGCTGTCTTGTTTTAATTTGGCATCCAACCAAGCTGTGTCTGCGCTGCTAGAGAGAAACCTGCAACTTAGTCTTTATGTGCACATTTGAATGTGTGTGAGCACAAGCTGGGCTAATTGCTAATGCTAAGAATCACTTAAGACTGAAATATCTGTTTCTGCATGATGATACATGCATGCCTGAAAGATTGTCAAATCCCTAATCAAAAATCTTTTGCCTTGGGGGCTGCCACTAACCTCTCTGCAGTATTACTCATTCTGGCTGGTAGTATCACAGAAGCTCATTAATGCAGGAGGCCCTGAAAAATTGGAGGTAAAGAAACACCTTTTTTATCCAAAGAAGCAGTATCAGGACTACCATTGTTCTGGCAAGCTTTGAACAGTCTTTCAGCACATATACCCACAAGAAGACTAGAACTTACACTGTTGAAAAAGAGTAAGGATCATTTCTTTTTAACACATCACAATGGAAAGCAATGTATTTTTATATAGAGGGAGGTCTCTTTGGTTCTCAGAAGTAAAATGTGTTTTAGCACTGCAGACAGCATTCAAGAGGAAAAGAAAAGAAGTAAAACAATAGGTTTTATATATATGCCCTTGAAGAATATATTTATTTAACCTGTGTTATCATACTGTGATTTTATGCTGCAGCTTAATATACACAAGAGAAATTTCATGACTGTCAAGCATGCAGATTTTTCTAGAGGATGAGTGCAAGGTTATTTAGCACAGGTGTTTCTGTAATTGTGTAACACTCCTTATTCATATGCCCACAAGCTCTTATTCCCTTGTGACTGATGCTGTTGTCTAATCAAAGTCTCAAATAATATTGCTTTACACTGACCTCTTCTGTGAGTCATCTTTCATTTCATGAAAGCACAGAATTCAGGGAATAGGCAGTTTTGCAGTAAATATTATTTATTTTAAAAAGTATGTGTGTACAGTCTTCCCTCGGATGTTGTTCTAGACAATAACATAGTTTGCACACCAAGGTTGTATGTACTGAAAAAAAAAAAAAAGACAATCCTCTCATTTCTTATTATTGAAATGATCAGGTTGCTCCCTATGTTTGCCTACCACAATCTATATCTGATATGTCTCTACTGAAATATACAACATTCTGCAAGAAGTACTTCAATAAGCTGGTGACCATGGTTGTGTGATTATAATGTTACCATGAAGAGTCCATTCCAGAAAAGCTGCATGCTGTGCTACTCACCGCATCCAGGACACACATCTTCCATGTCTGCACATATGCAATTTGTAAGTGTAAATGGGCAAGCAGGAAATAGTTAGTCTGATTCCTGAGACCTGTCTGAATCTCTGACATACCTTTCTGCATTTTCACTCATGCATCTGCTAAATCTCTTGACTACGTCAACCCAGAGGATGTACTAAAAGAGACACAAAAACTACTGGTTTATGTTGTTCTGAATTTTATTTTATTTTACAAAACACCATGTTCGTACACATCATTGTTTTAGGGGTGTGATTTAAAAAGACAATATGATCTTTTGCACTTTAACTTATGCCAAGCACATAGAAATTCATGAAGCATCAACAGATGTGCTCAGAATCTGGTTATCATCCCAAGGAGCTGGAGCTACAGTTACTGAGCTGGTCAGTGTTCAGGTATTTGCTGCTTCTGGGTACATATTTTTATAGAATAGTATAGTCTATTATTCATTTTATACTAAAAATACAGAGCAATGCAATAAAGAGCTGCCTTCTGCTCTTCAAATCTTTTATATCATTCCTATGTAACTTGGATTCAATTGTCTGAGTAAACACTAGGTATTCTAATGAAAGATTGGTTCTCCCCTGCTCTACTACAGGGGGTTCCCCCTGATTTTGGCTTCAAGCAGCCTTACTAATTAACATTCTTTTCTTTCCATAACAGTATTTTGCAAACGACTGTACTAAAGAAGAGTGAGATACACTCAGAGTGAGGCTACATTCTGTAAAGGCAAATTTGAAGGCACAAAGCTACACAAGATGGCAGAGATTTACAGTGGAGGGCAAAAAAACAGTCCAGAGTGTGTTTGGGGAAATCAGAATTGAAGGTGACCTTCCCATAAGAAACAATTTGCAGTTTGACTCCCTAGATGTTCAGGGAAGTTTCCTAATCCAACTTCAGTTGCATGGTATCAGCATTTTAAAAACATGTGGTCTGGGTCACAATTCCCCACGGCTCTCCTGATGTATGGCTAAAATCTTGCATGTAAAGAGAGAAGTCAGGTTTAATGCAGACTGGTTTGCTAACTTGACATTTCCTATTACCTATTCAACTGCAAACACCATTGGGGAAAAAACACATCAGTAACTGTGTTAGTAAATACTGGAAAGACTAAAAATCTGAAAGCAAACTTAAAAATCTAGATCTGAAAGAGTATAGAAAGGGAATGGGAAAGACGTGACAGAACAATAGAAATTGTTCATCTTGGTACACTGCTGTTACTGTGATTACATTGTATCATATGCCTTTCAAGATGCTTAACACTGCTCTCCTGGGAACCATACACTTCCAACTGTTGCCAGAGCTGTAAGCTCTCAACTGTATCCTATACTTTTTTATTTTTTAATTTGATTTTGCAAGGAGATCTCAGAGGAGCAGGAAATCTGTAACCATGAATATTGATAATGGAGGACTAACAATAGAGGAAAAATTTTACACAATTTTCATTGGAAAACAAGAAAAATCCCACTCTTTATTTCTTTTCCTCTACACGAGAAGCAACCTTTGCTTAGTCATTTTCACTTCTCATTCCTGAAGCCATCCCTGGCCTCCAGGTTTTGTCTTTTCACAGGTAGAGGAAAAAAGGTGAGAGAGCAGAAGAGGCAGATGTTCCTTTTCGCAGCAGCCTGCTGACTGCCCTGCCTGCAATAAGAGCAGAAGGAGTCAGGCAGACACCAAGCAGGGCAAAACCACCTGCCTAAATGCGTGTCTTATGGATTTAATCATTAGTCTCCTTTCTGATGTTATTTTATTTGACATCTAAAGAGACTTGTTCTCCTTTAAACTGTTCCTCCATTTGGTGTAGAATCTCTGGGTGTAAGACATTAGGTAAGTAAGTTTCATGTAATTGTTTTCTTGTACTGGTTAAATAAAAGTGTCTATGCATGTTGGAAAGCTTTAGTAGTAGTAGAACAAATAACAAACTGCTCCTCCAAGCAGACCTGTGGGCTGAGAAGCAGGGAAAAGGAAAGGAAAGCCACCTCAAAGATGGTATCTCCTGGCCCTCAGAGCCTCTGAAAGACAAAAACAGTGAGAAGCACCAACACCTGGGAACTGAAGGGGAAAAGATACCACACTGTTGCAGCTGGGTGGTGTCCTGGTGCCACTATTAGAGCTCTGATGGTGCTGCATGGTAAGGGGATCCGGAAAGGACCAGGAAGAGCAGCAATTGATGTTATCCGGACCACGATGAGCCAGACAAAAGGGGGAGACTTCCGGGGTTCATGGCTTTTATATGCTGGATGATCTCGCATGATTTTGCAGCAGCTTCCTGGGAATGCTATCTTCTTATTGGATGGCTGCACTGGACACTGCCCCTCTATCTGAGATTTTGCCATGAAGCAAAGATGGCACTCTCGCCAAAAACTGCCCATGTGACTGTGGCACCCGGGGACAGGCTCAGGGTGGCCCCGGGGGTGGCCTGCATCCTGGCACACACTTCGCCAGGCCAGCCCCCACTGGCATTCGGGGACGGTCCCAGCACAGCCCCAGGGGACCTCACAGCCAGGCATGGCCCTGGCTCAGGCCAGCCCCGCAGGCACCTGGAAACATGGCTCCAGGGAGAAGCCTTGTCCGGCCTCAGGGGAGCCCCGCACAGACGCCCCCCAGGATGGGCTCTGTGGCCAGGCATGGCCTGAGGGGCCCACAGAGCCCGGGGAGAATCCCAGCCCCAGCACAGGCTGGACCCTGCAGGGCACAGCCAGGGAGAACCGCTGTTCCAACAGTCGCTGGGGGAGGGGGCCCCCTGAGAGACACGGTCCCACACTCACTCCCCGCAACCACCTGGGGAGGGGTTTCACCATCCAAGTTGGCTGTTTCCCTTCTCAAGGCAAAAAAAGTTTAAAGAAAACAACCTTCCACCTCCCCCAAGACAAAACTGCTTTCCTAACTACGTTATCTTGTCTATTTTACTGTCCCCAGAACTTTCTTAGAGCAAATGATTCTTTCCCAGTGAAACCATGAAAAAACCTTAGGCACTTTAACACTGTTTTTTCTTCATATTACTGCTGTCAACATCTGCAGGGGACGAACAAGAATACTGTAAGTCAATCTCTTCCCATAGCTGCTTTTTACATTTATCTTGTCTTGACATGACTAATCTCTTTCTAAAGAATGGCCTTTCTAAAGAATGGCCTTGGTATTTATTATTTCTTGATAATACCTTACCTGAGTTTTTACTCTTAAAAGTTCAACTCATTTCATGTAGTCTTATTTCATATTAAATTCCCAATTGATTTCATTATAAACTATAATTGCATATTTGCATTCTTTTTAGATAATGCCCAGAAATTCTGGGATTTTTCTTAAGTCAGATACTTGAATTTCTTGATTTTACCTAAGAACTCTCCCCTAGCCAATTCCATGCCAAACCTAGGAAGTTCCAATCTAAACCCTATACCAGAGTACATTGTTTCATCTAACTTGTTATCCCTGTAATTTTGTATGCACACTATTCTAACACATTACCACAATACTCCTGGACAGGCTGACCTAACTCTGAAGCTAGCCTTGCTTTGAGTAAGAGGCTGGGCTATATAGATCTCCACAGGTCCCTTCCAACCTACCTGTCTGTACTAGTTTGAAATCAAACCAGTGGGAGATCGCAAGTCAGAATTATAATTTAATAGAGAAAAAAAAAAATTAAAAGAAATAAATAAATGCAGAAGTACAAGAACACTGACAAAGTCAGATACACCCTGACACTCTATGGTAATAGCAGTCCAAGCAAAGCAGTTCCGTTGAAGCAGTGATCCTATGAAAAGGAAAGGGGTGAGAAAGTCCAATGGTAGCTCTTGTCCTCTGGGAGTCCAGTAGGTAAGCGCTCCTGTGGTGTTCAGAGTCTCAGCTTATATCCAGGATGGAATTGTTGTCTCCTCCCTCTGGGCAAAACATCTCACAATGGGATGGTGAGTCGTGTGATAAGGCCTGATGGGCCCATTAACAGCAGATAGTCCAAGAAGGAGCTATCTCTGGGTCATGGGTGAGGCATTGATGGCCCATTAACAGATGATAACAGAGATGGTAATAGAATATACTTCAACCTAGGACACTGTCTTTCACATTTCAGTACAGATGGTAACGTAAAAGGGCCTATAACTGAACAGAACACATATCTAAGGCATAAACTGACTTTTGAACACTTCAAATAATGTATTTATTAATTTTTCAGAGTACCTTTGGGTAGGGGAATGGAAAAGCATTTAAAACATGAAATTGTGTGGAGCTATTTGCAGCATAAAAAGCATAGACAATTTACTAAATAAAGAAACAGTCATCATGCTTTTTTAGATGTTGAAGCAATGTTGTGACTGTGAGATAGATGAAATACAATGTTGGGAACTCCTGAAACCAATTATGGTAGATAATTGTAACACTGCAACCTCAGATATGCTTAATTTGCTTACAGCTGCAACTAATAAGGTAGATAAGAAAATAACGCCCATATGCAGGTCTTTGTTTAGTAGCAATAACAGAAATCATGACACTGACTAACAAAATAAAAGGCATAGCTCATAAAAAAATGCCAAGAAGAAAAAAAGCAACTCTTAAAACACATCTTTTTCAGGCAGTAGGAAGAGTCCAGGAAAAGCTAGTGCAAAACTAGAACAAGAAGGTTCACTTAGGAAAAAGATCGTTGGTAAATGCCAGTCTGTTGGAGTTGAACAGCAACGTGTTTTATGGACCAAATGCAACAGAGCTGGTATGACTGTGTGGACAGCTAGATCTGAACTTTCAGCAAGATGCAGTTTTCCTGTCACAATGTGAGATAGGACAGTCAGCGCAAAATGAGTTAGCACACAGTTGTGAATCAAAACCATAATACTTCATGTTGATAATGATGATCCCATGTGGGATATTTTTCAAACGTTAATTTAAAAGCAGGATTTTGTTGTTTTTCTGTCATCCAGCCCTTTCCAGCTCATCTTGTACTGCTGATGCACTGTGATAGGCTGAGAGAGAGGCTGGTTTTTTTCAGCCTGGAGAAGAGAAGGCTCTGGGAGGACTTCGTTAAGCACTTTCAGTACTTTAAGATGACTTTTAAAAGAGATAGTGAATGGCTTTTGACTCAGGCAGACAGTGATAGGACAAGGGGGAACTGTTTCAAACTAAGAGAGGAGAGATTTAAACTGGATGCTACTAGATGGGAGAAGAAATGTCTTTGCTGTGATGATAGTGCGACACTAGAAGAGGCTACCTAGAGAAGTTTTGAATAGCTCGTCCCTGGAAGCATTCAAGGCCATATTAGAGGAGGCTTTGAGTAACCAGGTTGAGTGGAAGGCGACCCTTCCTAGGGCATCTGGCATGTAATTAGATGACCTTTAAGGTCCCTTCTGTGGTGGTTTGAACCACTTTTATCATCTCAGGGCATGCAATAAAGATGACGGGAGACTGAACAGAACTAGCAGCAGGTGAACAGTTTATTACAGGGAGTTTAAAATAGAGAAGACGGGATAACCCATAGGAGCCCCAAAATTACACAGAGGAACACCTGACATGAGGAAAACACAAAAGGGAAAAAAAAAGGAACAAAACCAGAAAGGGAACTGCTCTCTCAGCTAGATGACTTGCTGAGAAAACAGGGGGAAGGATAGGGAAGCCGTCTCTCTCCCTCTCTGTCTGCTGGTATCACTCCCCGACCCTTGAAGTTCTCTGAAAAACACAAAAAGAAGTGAAAAGCGACCCCTTCCCACCACCTTCGGGGAGTAGCTACTTGCTTTCAAGCTGGAGATCGCTTCCGTGCTGAGAGAAATGGGTGGTCATGCCACGGGGCCTCAGACCGAGGAGGAGAGGAGCTGTGTGTTTCCCCCCTGGACCAGGAGCTGAAGAAAAGGAGGGCTGTTGTCCTTGGCTTTTTAAGCCCTCTAGTTCTCGTGCAAATCTCGCTGCCGTCTTCCTGGCCAAACTGTCTCTCCATTGGTCAGCGGTGCCCAGCCTTGCCTTGTTTCCTGTATTTTCCTGCCGAAAAAACCACACACTCAGGGCTGGAGTGTCATCTTTGTTTTCATAGCCGCAGCATTTCAGCTGCCACTGCCACCCCTCTGTGCAGCCATCGCTAGTACGGTGCCAGGGCTAGACCCCTGCCGCTGTCCACAAGCAGCTGCTGCGCTCAGGTTCCCGACCGCAGCTGGTCTGGGGCTGTCACGCTGCACTGGCAGCATGTCTCTGCTTGCAAGACAGGAGCCGCTGGGACTGCACTCGATGTGCCACCACACCGCACAGGCACGGGCATGCTGGGGCTTCCCTGCGGCTATGCCCCCAGGCCGTCACCCACCCCAGGAGGACACCATGCAGCACACAGGGAGGGATGGTCCCGGGGTGGCGTGCTGGTGGCTGCGGAGCAGCACCACTGCCTCCTCATCACGTGGGGATTGGCACTGTGGCTTCCAACAGCCCCCCCATGACGTGGGGTCCAGGACTGGCACCGGCTGCAGCTCCATGCTCCCAGGGGTGGCCCGGGGGAAAAAAGAAGGTGCCGCCACCCCTACCTCGGCCCCAGCCCAGCCCTGGGGAACAGCGGGCCACATGGGGAGCAGCCCCCCTCNCCAAAGTCCGAGGATCCCCTTGCAAGACTCAAAGCCCCTCTTGACCACCCCCAGAGATCCCAGCCCCCCCCTCAAACCTCCACACTTCCAACCCAAACTATTCTATTATTCTATGGTGCTAAAAAGTTGGGATGCTTTTATTATTCAGAGCACGACAGCTGTCTAAACACCTCTGAAAACAGGCACAAGCACCGAAACTCTGTCAGGTAACTATTATATTGTGTGTCTTCTGCCAGGCTTTCCTTAGAAACTGTATGTCTTATTTTTTCCACACATGCCTTGTCAGGTATATAAACAGTTAAGGTTTGCCCTTAACTTGCGCTCCCAAATAGCTTGTGTTCTTTTATCCTTTCTAAAAAGGCCTGTTCAGAGGCAGATGTTATCTACAAAGGAAAGAATTGCATCTTCAATTTCATGTGGCCTGCCCTAAAACACCTATTTTGCTGCCTTCTATGAACAGGCAGGTGAGGCACATAAAAGCACAATTGTGGAATGAGAGGCTGGTGCCTTCAGTCACCTGCTGTAACCCCTTGTTTTACTTTGGTGGAAGGAGAGCACCCCAGAATTTATTTCCATTCTTACATGCTCCCACTGTTTTTCCTCTGTTCTTTCTACCCACTATTGAAACCACTGTACACCATGTGGATGTCAGCTGAGTTGTCACTGAACATATCACATTACCGCTTTTACGGGCTGTGCTCCATTTCACACTGGTGAAGAAAGAGAAAATCAGTGTGATGGTTTGGGCAGTTTATTAATTTATTAATTTAGATCCAGGGACATGAGACAAAAACAAATATATTGATAAAATTTTACTGAAAAAATCCTATTACTATATATATGTATATTTATATATATTATAGATAACAAATAAGTATAAAAATGAGAAAGAATATGTATTAGGTGTAAACAGTAAAAAACAGGACAGAAAGCTCACAACAATTATAAAAATCCAAACTGCTCAAAACAAATAATTGCTCCTCTTCTTCTCTATGTCCTTGGCACAACAACTGCATCTGGAGCAGCCTGAATGGTAGCAGGGGTAGTTCTGGTGCTCTCTGAGGACCAGCAGGGGCCGTGGTTGTGGTGCACTCCAATGACGGGCAGGAGGAGCCCAAGGGTAGCAGGAGATGGGCAACAAGGGGGGTTGCACAGGGCTCTCTCGGGGCCGAGGATGCCACAGGAACAGGGTGTGGGGACCTACAGGGGCTCCTAGGGTCTAGGCAGGGTTTAGGGTTTTTTTATTTTTAGCAAACAGGAGAGCTGCAGGTAGGATCCTCTCAGGGGCAAAGATGGTGAGGTGGAAGCAAAGGTGACATCTGCAGTAACCATGGCAGTGCAAGTAGGAAGGTCCTCTCCATGTCCTCGATGAGTCCAAACTGGCCCCTGTGCAATAGCAGCAGCTGTTTATAAAGGGCCCCCATCTTCCCCCCAGAATTCTTTAATTTTATTAATTCTTTCTAACTTAAGTTTTCAACTAGGAATTAACTAAGCAAGAAATTACTTTCCTGTGTAACTTAAGTGAGTAAATATTTGGCTATTCTTTGACAAGGAGATCTTGACAGTTTTACATATAGGGCTGGCTGACACTTAGCTCTACAATTACATCTTAAATGAGCTTGATCATGTCTAAATTTCAGATATGTAAAATAGCATAAACTCCAGAAATGGAAGTACTATGAACAAAAAGACATTGTTTTTCTCTTAGGAACATCTTCCATTGCCACCTTTGTATTCAGCATGAAGATCCAGCTAGAAGCACTTAACTAACTGGAAAAAAAGACCTTAGTACTCAAGTTTTTATCAATTTCTAAGGAGTTCCTCTCTGCAGTTGTCACCAGAAATCTCAAAGAATGTTCTGTTTGCAATGAAGGATGCACCTATGACATTGCCATTGAAAACGGTGATTTCTGGTATCCTCTTATTCAGTAATATGCACATATGTGCATTAAAACAGTGACTCACTTTTGAGAATGGATAGAAAGCATAAACATGACAGAAGAGTAATTTCAGAGAGCAAGTCTGTATGTTTCCTTTAGAGCTACTCTTTTTAGTAGTGAAGAAAGAAGTTATTGCTTGCCTTCATTGATACAAAATCTTTTGTGAAAATGGAAAGTAAATCTTTTTTTCCCTACAGGCAGGAATCCAATGATTGGATGTTTCTTTCAGTGATGTTATGTATTTTGTGATGGGATTAATTTTTTTTCTACAACAAAGAAGACATCAACGCTTCATCTTAAATATAGGTGAAAGTCTTGTCTCAGCCAGAAGATACAGAGTGTACTAATGTACAGTATCCTTAACATGAAATGCAATGCAGATGTGTTCATTACCTAATGCAATCTGCAGTTAAACTGGTAAATCTGGACCTGGAGAAATGGCGTACTGCTTTCCAGCACACAGCTTATCCCATTGGATGCCTGCCTCCGGAGGCAGAAATACTGAGTGCCTTACATCTGCACTGGGAGAGAGCTGCAGCTTTATTTGGGTCGGAGTAGGAAGACATGTTGGATCATCATCCTCTAGCTCTGTTAAAACGTGATATTGATGCAGCAGAAATGCATAGAAAGAAACTCTCCCTCAACAAGATCATCCTAGGGGCTTTGCACCAAAGTAAAATATTTGTCCAAAAGATCTATTTGTATCAGAGCAGTCCTGCAAAGAGGAGTCCTAAGACAACGCCAAAAAGTTTTGCCTTTTATGGTAGTTTGTCTCTCTATAACATCTAGCAAGCTCACAGTATGACAGTATATGAGAAAGTGCGCTAACAGTATGCTTAAGATTTTAGTAGACTGCACATGACAGATGGAAGGTCGAAAACAGGAAGGACCAAATAAGGGCAGAAGCTTTCATAAAAGGACAGAGGGACTGAAAACACCATATAAGGAGACCAGCTAACTACAATGTGTCCTTCTATGATTGGTGGAAGAAAACACTGATTAATAAACTTTCGATCACTGGCAGAAACTTTTTAAAGCACTCTATGGCTAAAAGAGACCCTTTGAAATATGCTATAGCAAACCTTTCAATTATCCAAATGGAATAGTGCTTAGAAAAACATGAATTATCATAGAGTATACAGCTAGCTTTGTAATTACAATTCTCCTTCGTAATAAACGATTCTCCTTGTACACACCATGATTTCTGTGACTTGTTCTTAGAGAGGTCTGTGCCCATCATCAACATTACAGCATCCTGCTGTCACTCTATTTGTGTATGTTAGAATAGGGGAGATAGTATGCTCCAGGGGATGCCTGTTTCATATGTTTTTCAATGTCATTGCAAAGATGAGCAACAGGTTCCTTGCCAATTTGACCTTAGGTCATATCAGCTTCACATCCTGGAAAAGACACAGAATATTAACTTCAATGCAATTGTATTTGAGAATATTTACTTATGCTTCTGTATGTCCATTTTAGAAACTTCATCTTGGCCTCAGGTTGTAGTCAAGCCAGGATGGTATGAAAACAAAGGAAGAAGTTTGTACTCCATAACTGCAATAGCTTAAAGGGCTAACAGGGAATCACAGACTTTTCTATCCTCTACAGCTGGAGATATGGTTTACTGTCAGTTTCTCTCTAAAATTAATTTTCTTCCTTGCTATACTTTCAAAGCCTCCTGTAGATAATTTACTTAAATTTAAAGTAAGGATCTATATAGTGTGCTTTTTTGCCTAACACAGATTACAGACTCATAACCTTTGTGCTGCAGCATCAATCTGGGAGAGACAATCTTGATTTCAAAATGTCATATGATATGCGATTTTCTGCTGAGCACTACCATGAGTATGATATAAAATGTGAAATGGACCCTGCTCTTTTACATAAAGAACTTGGCATATCTTTGGATCATCTGAATATTCTGTAATGATCTATTTCTGTATCTGAAAAGTCCAAGGGAAAGAACTGGATTGATCAACATAGTGCACAAGAATTTGAGAAACAGACTGTGCACAAGATGCTACTTTTTTCTGTCAGTTCCAAGGCCCTAGAAATAGTTGTATGCATAAACACATCTGCTTGTCATAGATCACTCCTGTGTAATGAGGCAAGCAGCACACAGTGTTGTAGAAATTTAAAATGTGGCAAGATGATGGAACTGGCACCAACACACAAGCACAAAAACTAGTCATGCAGAAGATTACCAAACAGTACTAATTTATTTTAGGAAAAATATTAATCTGTTTTCTGATAACTTCATTGTAATCATTTGGTACTTTATGAACACAAGTTTGTCTCAGTTACAATGAATATTGATGGCAGAAGTAACTTCTAAGTGCAGGCTCTTTATACAAGGACTAGATTTACCTGGTGTCACATGCAGAACAAGGCAATTCCTATCAGAGACAGAATTAGAAAAAAGGTAGTAATAAGAATAATAATACAATGGAACAGGCAAGCTGGGTAAACTGTCTTGACCTGCATTTGAAATAAAATCCAGGTGACATCTTAGTGTCAAAAGATGTAAGTAGAGACTTTCCTATCCCATAAAGTGTTCATGAGGGTGCTAAACAAAAAATCAATGCCATGGTAAAAATTACAGATTCAGACAAACAGGCAACTTGCTTCATAAAATTTGGGCCCACTTTCTCTAAATGCAAGTGAAATGAGGAAAGCCTCACTACCACCCTTTCTCACTTCAAACACAGATGCTGAAGTTCCTCTTCCATTCTAAATTCATTTGTCCATTTAAACCTCATTTTTCCTGCTTTTGCAACTCTATTATTTCAAACTTCCTTCTGTCTCCTGCTTTGGCAACTCTATTATTTCAAACTTCCTTCTGTCTCAACATTCCATTTCCCTACCTCTAGTCAACAAAGAGTTGCTACTGAGTGTGTTCCTCCTCCAGCCAGAGCCCAACACAGACTTTCCTTGCTATGTTCCCAAGCAGCATGGCAAGGTCAGAAAAGGTCCCTCTGTTGGCCTTGGGCTGTTTGCTGCTCATTTCATAAGACCAAAAATGTCATAGAAATATTCACATTTTTTTATCTGCTCCTAGAGAAATTACCTACTTGACTGAGCTGGACTTTCAATCACTAAAATTTAAATCATGTCTTAAAGGTCTTTTCCCTTCCAATATGCTATGTTCAGTGAAGAGATAATTCAAGGGTCTGAATATATATCTCTGGGGAAATTTTTGAAGGCTTTTATAGCATTTTTTTCAACCACTGATTTTTAAAGAGCTGGTCATCCTCAACAAGTTGTTGCCAAAGTCCAAGATGAGGTCACTTGGCTTGTTTAGCCTGGAGAAGACTGAGGGGAGACCTTGTTGCTGTCTACAAATTCCTTATGAGAGGAAGAGGAATGTCAGCTATCTACCTCTTTTCTCTGATCACCAGTAGCAGGATCCAAGGGAATGGCATGAAATTGTGTTAGGTGAAGTTCAGGTTGGAAATTGGGAAAAGGTTTTTTTACCCAGAGTGTGGTTTGGCAAATGAAGCAGGTACCCCAGGGAAGTGGTCACAGCACCAAGCCTGTCTGAGTTCAAGTATTCAGAGAAAACTCTCAGGCACATGGTGTGATTCTTGAGGCTGTCCTACACAGGGCCAGAAGCTGTATTTGATGATCCTTGTGGGTTTTCTTCAACTCAGGATATTCTATGATTCTATGTCAAATATGGCAACTTAAAGGAAACTAAAATATGCAAAGCATAGAGTTTCCAAAGAAATTTCATTTTAAGTCTCTTTTACTTTACTCCTTCCCAAAGTCTTGCAGAAATATGTATTGTTTAGAGTCAAAAGGTGTTTCCCAGAGCAAACATTTTACATTTATCTCTGTTGTGGAGATGAATAATCTCACAAAATTGTCCAACTACTTTGCAACAAAGAATCACATACATATGCATGTAAAAAAGACTACGAAATTGCTGTATGTGTTTGATGTTTTAGCACTTAGTATTTCTGTAGCTTCATAGTTTATAAGCTTTGTACAAATATTTTCTAACCATTTTCTAATCATTCCAGGCCTGTGCAAGGCTGGGGACTTTTGTTCATCTACAGTCTTCAAGCACACACTTATGCCCTTAAGATGGGTAGTGTAGGTTATAGTTAGGACTGTACATTTTAGGGCTCTTTCATGTCAGAGCATTATACTTTAGGAAAATGGAGAAAAGCAGTTCCATAGATTCTGATAGCTCAGTAGGTACAAGCTCAGGTAGTTGTGCTTTGTTGGTGCGGGTTTGGAAAAGATGACTTAGCTTTCAACAGTGACCTCTTCTGGCAACCATGGGGAGAGTCTCCATGTCACACACTATCCTGAAACTGTCATTTCTAATATGAAATACTTTGCTTATAAAAATTACTACTTTTCAGTCATCATTTGATAAGTGTCAGCAGAAGAAAGCAGCTTGCCATAAAGGCCTAGATTCCTTCCTGTCCTTGCATTACTAAGACATCTCCAAGTAGTCTTGATTTTTTTTAATACGAAATGTCATTTAACCAAGATCAATTCCTCTTAGCGGGCTGCATTACTTAGAGAACAGGAATCAGTGTTCAGACAGATGCTAAACATAGAAAAGGCTGTAAGTAGGGGACTTGGGCAATAATACCCACCAAACATCTAATTTTCTTTCTGAGGGTGAAATTCTGAAATTTCCATTCTTGTGAATCTGCTCCTCTCATCCTCACTTTTACTTCTTTCTTAATTAAGAGCCCTAATACCTTTAAGAGTTTAATGGCTCCTTTCAAGACCGTTTGACTGTAATGATCTGTTTTGTAGAGCTTTTAGTCTCTAATGCAGCTCCAAAATAGTTTTTACTAATCTATCAGGCAGGGACCTGTACTTTTTTAGCAGAGGGGCTATAATCCCTATACTACAATGAAGTTTCAAATATATTTAATACACAACATAGTGAGAACTTAAACTCTTAATCAGACTCATTCTTGCTATGGCCTTCTTTGTTGCAGACTGCTAGCTTGTCTACTAGGCATATCATCACTTCATTACACTTGATAAACCTCTCAAATTTGTGCCTTTCTTGATGAAAAAATTGTTGCTTCTTCTGGACTGGCATGAGAAATTCTGTCACATTCCTCTGCAAAATGACATTTCCTCATCAGTACAGTTTTCCTTCCCCAGTGCTGTTCTAGTATTTGGTTCCATCTTTTGCTAGTTTGAGTAGCAGATTTTGGCAAGGGGTGGAAGGGCTGATCTAGTTAGATGTGGATCCACTGGGAACACTTTATAGTTCATAATATTGCAGAGCTGCTTTTTTGTTCCGCAGACCACAATGCACTTGCAAAATAAGAAAACTTACCAGGAACTTGTAGCCATTTGAAAAACAA
>VXBA01000127.1:0-34767 GCA_013399895.1 Serilophus lunatus
TTTAATTATTATTTGGTTTTGTTGGGAGGGGGGGGGTGTGGGTTTGGGGTTGTTTTGTGGTGGTGATGATCTTGCTAGTTTCCTTTTTTTCCCCCTTCCAAAAACGCCTAATAAACTAGAAAATTCCAATCATAGGGCCACTGAAAAATACTGAAGCCAAGAATTTCCCAGAGAGGTGGTGAAGTCACCGTCCCTGGATGTATTGAAGGATAGGTTAGATGATGAACTTAGTGACATGGTTTAGAACGTTTAGATCGTTTAGATGTTAGATTGGTGTTGGATAGGTTGTGAAGTTAGGTAAAAGGTTGGACTTGATGATCTTTGCGGTCTTTTCCAACCTTGTTAATTCCGCGTGTGTAATTCTGTGTGTGTAAATGTCAAAGTTAAGATTACAGTCAGACTAAATTTCCCTCTGAGCTAGTAAAGCTGGATTAATTATTTAATTGCACATTATTTCTAATGTTTTAAATCCAGTACTAATCTGCGTACTCATGTACCAGGAGTCATTTGTACAGAAATTACATGGGGTATGATATTGACATGAATTTACTATAGGTTGAAGGTACCTAGAAAGAGTAATAGTGAAAATTTGCTAACAAGCATCTGTTAGTTGAGATACTTTTGTTATTTGGGGGGTGAAATCACATGAGGAGAAAGGTTTGCTAGTAACAGACTAATTGCTGAGTAAATTATTAAAAATATTCCTTAGTAAGATAGAGGGTTTCTACTTGCACATTTGTCAAGAGTCAAGGTATTCAGACTTATGTGAGGCTCAAATGTTCTTGAGCTCTTTCATCATGCT
This sequence comes from Serilophus lunatus, assembly GCA_013399895.1. Lineage (NCBI taxonomy): Eukaryota > Metazoa > Chordata > Aves > Passeriformes > Eurylaimidae > Serilophus > Serilophus lunatus. The sequence continues at coordinate 803 of VXBA01000127.1, forward strand.
GGTGAAAAAACAGCCAATGGCTGTCAACAGTAGAAAAATGTTATCTCAACAGAAATCCCAAGCCCGCACCAGGGAGTGGATCCAGGACTATCCTCTCATCTACCTAAAATACTGTATGACAAACAGCTGTGGATGAGATAAATACTGGTCACACAAATTCAGGGGTCATTGTGGCACTAACAGGACTCCTGTCATCTCTCACTCTCACATCAGAGTTTTATCTCCACAGATTAATACTGTCAAGGGAGCAAACCTGGGATGAAGGAGATGAAGCTGGGCAAAATGCCACTGGCTTCCAGCCAGATGCCTGCAATGCCTCCATCTGATTGCCATCACCAGGGCTCGGCAGTGACGGATGGAGTGGTTTGCGATGCAAATTCATGCCCGGGACTTTTCCAAGCAAGAACCCCCCATATAAAATCCCTTCTGTCCCTTGGGCTCTGAGTGCACGCAGGCACTAAAAAGATCCCAGAAGGGGAATCACGTGCTGATAACCCAGCAGTACCAGCATCTGCCACCTGCCTGGGAATGGGGGGGTGGGGTCTTGTGAGAGCCCATGGGAGTGGGACAGCATTGCTTTGTCAAAAGAGGGCCTGAATAAAGGGAGATCTGAGAGGTTGCAAGCTCTTCATAGAGGAGGGAGATGACCCAAGTGACAACACTGTCCTCAAAACAGATGGAGAAGCCCAAAGGCTCAGGTGACAACCATGTCCAGGGACTTGGGAATAAGAAGTAGGGAAAACAATGCTCTCCGCCTGATTTTATTTTTCTTTTTGCAATGCAGAAGAAAGGAAGTGGGTTCTTTTTTGTGCAAAACATGCTCCTGCCCTGCGTGCAGCAGGTGCTGTGCTACAGGAGTGCAGCCCAGCTCCACCCATTTGCACAGCCCCAGCAGCCCCACCAAGCCCAGCAGTGCTGCTGCACCACATTGCATGGCAGGCAGCTCCTTCCAGATGGAGGAGAGGGGCTGAGGGGATCCACTTCTCAGGTGGGGAGACCCAGTCCCTGCCTCTGCAACACCAGGTGAGCTGAAAAGGGATCCCCTCAGACAGCGTAGAGAAGCCCTGTCCACCGCAGTTTGCAACCATCTCATTTAAGAGACATTGACCTCCATTGAACTCAGTGGTTGGATGGAATGTGGTATGATGTTTGAGTAGTGAGGTTCAGCTTCAAAGCTAGAGCTGGGTTTTCTTCTGTTGCGTTTCTGTTTGCACAAATACAGTTTTCCTTGGGCCTGGCAGGGAGCACACAGAGTACCACAGACTGGGTAGTCATCCCAGGGCAAAGTGAGACTTGCTGTCGCAGGGTGTTCCTACTGCCAGGAACCCAGACAGGGCACAGGGGACACCTCCTGGGGGACTCCTTGTGCAAACCGTCAGCACGGAAGGTGTCTCTTCTGACATGGGCATCAAGGTGATTAACCATGACGTGACTCCAGACAGGCAGCCACCCCATCCTACTTCCCAGAGCCAGATATTGGGTATTTCAGAATAGATGTGTACCTCCAAATCACTGTGGCTCTTCTCACATCATCCTCACAGAGGATATTATGCTCTGCAGTCCCACAAAAGCTCCCTTCAGCCTCCTTTCCCTCCTGAAGACCTCATCACGGATGTTGCTTCCCAGCCCGGTAGAAAGGCCAGGGGCAGCAGCTCCTCCAGGGTCAGGTCCTTCAGGCCATCAGCTATGAGCTCAGGTGTGATGGCTGTGGCAGGTAAGGAAGGCTCACAAAGAGCTGTCAGAGCCACACTAGGCAGCCATGTGCTCTCACACGTGCTGGGAAATCTATCACTGGACTTTCTCCAGAGCTTCATCTTTGGGTTCAAAGACACCCCTGAGGGTGCTGAGGCAGTTGTTTACATCTGGTGGGGTTTCCCAAAGTTGAGATATGATTGGGAGCTGGACTTTCTGAGGCCAAGGCGGCATAACAAATGAGGTAACAGCCCCTTCACAGAGAGACAGCAGGAAGTTTGCATCTCCTTTTTCCATTGTATCATCACCTCTCCCTATTTGCTTTCCCCATCTACTTTGGTTACCTTTTCTCTCTTCTAGTACAAAACATTTTCAGGAAGCTTTGGTAGACGTGAAAATCTCAGATCCAGGTGCTTTCAGTTTCAATGCAAGAGGCAGCGATTTTCCCCAGTTCAGTCCCTGGATCTCAGGTCACCTTTAGTCATCTGGTAGTAGAGAAGAAATTGGGAGAACCTCTGATTTTAACATCTCCCTGTCTATTCAATAATATCAGCTATTTGAGGAAGACAGTGTTTGAGAAGCATTAACTCAAGATGATAGGAATTGTAGAGACAGCAAAATCTGAAGATTCCTACCAACCTGTGATAAAAGTCTTGAGAAGAAAATTATTGAACTTTTTATATGTTTCAGACCTGATCCGCTCCTATATCTAAGTGAGAAACGCTCAATAACGAAGCAGCTGAAATGTGGTTCTGCATGTCTTGTCTGACTTTATTCTGCACATGCAGCACAGCTCTGGAAATGATGTTGCAGCATGAAATCATGATGAAGTCAGAGGAGCACAACAGCTCACTCCAACATCCTAAGTGGTGAACTCAGCAGCAGGGAGCTGTTTCCTTCCACATCTCCTTGAATTCAGTCTCAAAATGTGATCAGAAAGCCTTTTGTGAGGGCCAGACAACCCTGAGCCTGGCTGTAGGGAGAGGGTAGATGTGCTAACAGGGGCACCTCTCAGTCTTGAGGGTCGGGGTATCTTGGTAGGAGAAATACCAACGAAATTCGCAACCTTGAATAACATCCTCCAGCAAGCATAAAAGGCACTTGCTCCCACGCTGTGCTGTGACTTAGAAGCTCCATTTTGATTTTGCAGGAATAAGATGAAAGTTCTCTTAGTATCTGATTTCTGTGGTTAAAAACAATGTTTAATTGCTTGTTAAAAACACACAATCATAAGGCAAGTTTGGAGAACTGAGGTCCTGTTTTTATCTGTTTTTTCTCATGTCAGGGCCACATAAGTTATTCACACACACAGACACACACCTGTAATGCGCAGCTACGACATGAACAAAAGCAACTGGAACAGAAGATGAACACAAAATGCAGAAATGAGTGTTTGTGATAGAGGAAGTGCCAAAAATGGATCTTAATTCAGTCTGGATCTCCATGATCCTTTACAAAAACTTCTTTTGGCAGGATACCTTAGTACTTTGTGACTTGTGAGCCTTTTTTTAATTAATTTCCATTTATTCTTCACATTCAGTGCTCAGGCCATGTAATGACCCGGTTTTGGACATGTTTAACACATACCAGGTAAATCCTATGGTAAGTGGAAATATTAGCATCCGCCTGAGCATTTTCATGGGATGCTCAGTTCAGTGCACCAATTCCTCAGAGGATTACAGAGTGGAAGGTTGGAAGGGACATCTGGGGGCCAGCTAGTTCGACCACAATGCTAAAGCAGGAACACCCAGAGCTGGTTGTCCAAGACTGTGTTGAGACAGCTGGTGGGTATCTTCAAGGGTGGAGACTCTACAACCCCTCTGGGCAACCTGTCCCAGTGTTCGGTTACCCTCACTGTGAAAAAGTGTTTCCTAATGTTCAGAGGGAACCTCCTGTGTTTCAGGTTGTGCCTGTTGCCTCTGATGCTGTCACTGACCACCACTAAGCAGAGGCTGGCTCTGTCCTCTTTGCACCCTCCCTTTAGGCATTTATACCCACTGATGAGTTGCCCCTGAGCCTTCTCCAAGCTGAACAGTTCCAGGTCTCTCAGCCTTTCCTCTCGGGAGATATGCTCCAGTTCCTTCGTCATCTTTGTGTCCCTTTGCTGGACTATCTCCAGCATGTCTCTGTCTTTGTGTACAGAGGAGCCCAGAACTGAGCCCTGGACACCAGTAGTGGCCTCACCAGGGTGTAAAGATCATATCCCCCAACATGATGGCAATACTTTGACTAATGCATCCCAGGATACCACCAACCCCTTCTTTGCCACAAGGCCATGTTGGTGGCTCATGTTCATCTTGGTGTCCACCAGGAACCCGAGGCCCCTTTCTCTGCACACTTGCTTTTTAGCTGGTTGACCCCCAGCCTGTACTGTTGCCTGGGGTTGTTCTTCTCTACACTCAGGATTTTGCACTTCCCCTTACTGAACTTGATGAGATTCCTATCAGCCCATTTCTGCAGCCTGTTGAGGTTCCTCTGGATAGCAGCACAACCCTCTGGTGTATTGGCCGCTCCTCACAGCTTGTTGTCATCAGCAAACATGCTGAGGGTCCATTAATGAAGATGTTGAACAGGACTGGGCCCAGTATTGACCCCTGGAGTTCACAGATAGTTAATGGCCTGACCCTGACCAGTCATTAATGGTGTTCCACACCTGCTTAGGCCCTGTGATCTTCAACTTCTTCATAAATGACTTGGAAGGGATATTAAGCAAGTTTGCAGATGACACAAAGCTGGGAGGAGCTGTTGAGTCCCTTGAAGGCAGGGAGGCCCTGCAGAGAGACCTTGAACAATTAGAGGCCTGGGCAGTCACTGGCCATGTGAAGTTCAACAAAGGAAAGTGCCTGATTCTGCACCTGGGGTGGCACAACCCTGGATGTACATACAGACTGGGAAATGAAGTGCTGGAAAGCAGTGCCATGGAAGGGGACCTGAGGTTCCTGGTTGATGGCAAGTTGGACATGACTCAGCAGTGCCCCAGCAGCCAGGAGGGCCAACCGTGACCTGGGGGGGCATCAGGCAAAGCATCACCAGCTGGTCAAGGGAGGGGATTGTCCTGCTCTGCTCTGCACTGGTGCAGTCTCACCTTGAATGTTGTGGCAGTTTAGGGTGCCACAATATAGGAAAGATATTAAGCAATTTGAGAGTGTCCAAAGAAGGGCAAAGAAGACGGTGAAGAGTCTTAAGAGGAAGCCATATAAGGAGCAGCTGAGGTCACTTGGTCTGTTCATCCTAGAGAAGAGGAGCCTGAAGGGAGACCTCATTGCAGGCTACAACTTCCTCATGAGGGGAAGAGGAGGGGCAGGCACTGATTTCTTCTCTGTGGTGATCAGTGACAGGACCTGAGGGAATGGCCTGAAGTTGTGTTGGGAGCTTTAAGTTGGACATTAGAAAAAGGTTCTTCACTCAGAGGAGGGTTGGGCACAGGAACAGGTTCCCCAGAGAAGAGGTTGACAGAGTTCAAGAAGCATTTGGATGATACTCTCAGGCACATGGTGTGACTCTTGGGGATGGTCCTGTGCAGGGCTAAGGGTTGGACTTGATGACACCCTTCCAACTCAGCATATTCTGTGATTCTGTTATTCTGTGGCTTCCATCTAGAATCCGTGCTGCTGATCATCATCCTCGGGGCCTGGCTATGCAGACAGTTTTCAACCACCTCAACGCTTCAGCATCCTCTGCTGATTTAGCTACGCCGTACTTTCATGCATGCAAGCGAGTGGGGTGCTCTTTGCTTTATTGTGGGAAAGGAAACCTCAGAGAAGTCTCATTGAACAGTGACTATCTGGAAACCTTGGCACCTGATTTCTTTTCAGAGCAGTTTGTTCTTGCTTGCTCAAAGGGTGGCTGTAAACAGGGCCAGCCCCAAATGCTCAGCACCTCTGTGCTTTTTCACCTCCTCAACCCCTAATCCTGCAAAATCCAATGGCTTTTGGGAGAGAATGGGACCAGCTCACTGTGGAATAAAAACTTTCCTTAATGAAAAACTTCCTTAAGAAAAGCCTCCCTTGCCAGTGCTGGTCAGAGTGAACTCTAGCTTTTGTGGTTATTGCTGCCTAGACTCAGTGTGGGCAGAGCAAAGAGACAAATCTGTTCGCACCACAACAATGATTCACCCACAAAATAAGGCCCACGTGGGTCCAAGCATGGCACAGTCTCAGGAGGAAAGCAGTCAGCAATCACCTACCAAAAGGCTGTCACACACCCCTGCCCATGGTGCATGGATGCACGGGGCCTGGGCTGACTTTGTACGGGCAGTCCTAATGCAGGCAGATTGTCATTTACAGGACCAGGTGTGCAACTTCGGCGTGGCTTTTTAGTGTTGCTTTTTTAACTCCTCCCTTTTTTCATCTTTTTATCTTCTTTTTATCCTGCTTAGGAGACCAGGCAGAAGGAGGAGATAGCATCTCAGAGAGCAGTGATGCTTGCTGGTGCTGGCCACCGGCGCATCCACAGCACAGAGCTCTGTGCCCTGCTGTGACACTCACCATCTCTCTGGGGAGATGAGGAACACCATGGGCTCCTTGTTTCTCAGCTGCTCCCTGGACAGCAAAAGAGAGCAGAGGTGTGGGTTCACACTGGCTCCCACCGGGAAACGTTTGACTGATTGCGGGCTGCCCTTCTGGAGCTGCCAGCATCTCACTCCCTGCATGGGTTTGGCCGGTCCTCCTAGGGACCCCACCGGTCCTTTAGCAAGTGTTGTGTGACAGCATACAGATGAGAGCTTCATGGACTTGGGAGCAAACACTAACATTTCTATTGAACTGTTATTTTGGGGGGACCTGCAGATTGGCCAGAGGATGTGGGAATTTCATGCAGTGAATAAAAAGCCAAGTGGCCACATCCTGGCAGGCACATCCCTCTATAATGGTTGGTTCCCTTGGGAGACAAGCAACAATCTGCCAAACCACAGCACTATCTTTTCACATGTGAAGGGCAATGTCTCTCTTGAATTCTACTTTCAGAAATCATGAAGCCATTTTTAGGTGGAATTTTCCATCAACACTCATCCTAAAGCAACCATTTGGCAAAAACAGCACCAACCCAAACCATACCTGTCTGGAAAAAGTTGTACAGACCTGAATGACTTTGCACAACAGAAACTGTTGGGGACATGTAAACACAGTGAGTGCTGGCAGCCCAGCCTCCACACTGCTCCCAAACAGTCCCTGCTCCCACTCTGCTGCCAGGCCAGGCTCATCCCCCACTTGCTACACATGGAGACTTTCCCTGCAATCCAGTGGGGTATCCCATGGGATGGATGTACAACATGCATATTGCAGACATAATGGAATTTGCATTTAAAAACATAATTGGGAGCTGGAGACACAAATGTGTGTGCATGTCTATGTGCACCTAAACATGTCTCAGAACCTGGGAAATCTGCAACAGAGACCAGGGCTTCTGGGGTTAAATAATAAGTAGACAGCAACCCCTCATGGTGATCCCTTCTTTGCTATGCAGTTTCCCCATAAATGACCATGTTCATATGAGAATGATTTTGTTCAACCCTGCAAACCCCCTGGTTGTTAGATAAAAATACCCTTGAAAAGTTTGGAAGTCATTGGGAGCAGGGAAGGCAGATGTTCTTGCACTGTTCAGTTACATGGTGCAATTCTAGTGAGGGTCTTGGCACCCTTCCATACCAAAATGGTACCAGACTCGTGTGCAAGTTCTGTGTAGGGCCTGGATCCATGTTTCTCTGCAGCTCCCTTCCCTGGCCTATTCTTTCCACTTGCAGAGGGTGATGGGCTTCTCTGAACCCTCCACAATTTCTACTTCTTTTCTCTTTGCTTTGTTGCAATTCTTTTTGTATACATAAGAAAATGTACTGCTGAAACCAGACTGACTTAAACCTCAAATATTTAACCAGACTGAATTTTAGTGATGTTTTAAATGTCTAGATTTTGTGGAATAATTTATTTTGCAGTCATCAAACAAGCCCTTTTAGGGCTTACTGTAAGACCAGACAAATCCTTTCCACCTTAAATCTCTGTAGTTTATTACATGCCTTCACTTCTCCACTTCTGTATCCTGAAACCAAGTTGAGGTTGGTCTCTTCCCATAAACATCTGGGAATACATTTACCAAATTATTTTTTCATAGAGTAAATTTTGCTTCCTGGGGTTTCACTCACTTTTAACATAATCACGGAGACTGCAACATTTTAGCTGCTAATGCTTACTGAAAACACTTCAGTCTCTGAGCTCTACTGTAGATGCTTAATGATTTAAATGATTTGTGATCATGAAGAGTTTGGTCTGCCAGCATAACTGCAAGAGGAGAGACTTTTGAGCACTCCATACAAACTAGAAAAAAAATTTAACAAGCTATTGCATCTTCAGGGGTGTTTTTAATCTACATAGTAGACAGAGAAAATTGGCCTAAAAATAAAACTTTATTTGAAAAAAACCTAGAATCAGATCTTAGTAAGGGAAGACTGCTGAGAAACAACAAAACCCCTCCTCACACACAGAAGTAGAATGTACTCGGCATCACATTCATCTATCCCACAAAGCCATGAGCTACAGCTCAAACAGGCTGAAAGATGCCCCTGCCTGGCTTCAGCATAGGGGAAAAAATGTTGGCTTTTAATACCTCATGGCTTTACGTCCCTTCCTATTGGGAAGCCCCAGCACTTCCAACACAGTGACTCACAGAGGCAGGAGAAATTCCCATCCATCAGCTGCCAAGCATCCCCACTGCTTGCCACCCTAGCATTTGCACAGATTTTTCCTCTGCCATGAAACATGGAGGAATGGTTTGCATCTCACAGACAGGGACCAGAGGCAGGGAATGAGATTGTCTAGATTACTTCCTTCACAAATTGCATTTACATAGTTTAGCACCATGGAATCAGAAATCCTAAAGTGGGATCTTGCCCATGAGCCATGCTGGAAATTTTTAGAGGTTGTTAAAACCATGTATTTGTTACTCAGCAAGTATTTTGCATGTTGCAGACACATGTTTCTGATTACTATTTTTTTAAATTTGCTGTTTTTGCTTGGTTCTCCTCCAGCATTAATTCTCTGCAGCGACCCAGGCATTTTGGGGGTGTTAAAATGTATAATCTTGAGACGTGCAGTCAGAGAGAGGCATTTCGTTCTTCACATCTCCGATCTTCACATCAAAATCTGAGCTCAAAGATGTCTAAAATCCTTCTACTTTGAAATTGTTTTCAATGCAGGAACAGGTCTCCTTCCTTACACAGCTCTTACAGCATGGTGCTGGTTCTTTAGTACCACCACATAGAGCACATGTAGGTATCGCAGCATCTACCACTGACTACTGTCAAGTGAGCACGAATTCAGGTCTCTTCCTAAATGTGTCTTCAATCACCATCTCTGTATAACCATGTGAATGTCCCTGCTTAGGAGGGGATGTGACACTATGGTTGCAAATGACTGGTGTCAGAATGAGTCAAAGCTTGGCTGATATAAAATGGGAATAAGGAAGAATATTTCTAAAAGGACAAGAAACAAAGGGGTTTTTTTTAAAGAGCTGGGGGAAATTTGAGGGAGATCAGTAATTTCCCATCTCTCCAGTGCTGTAGTCATCTGCTTACTTCAGTTGACCTTGACCATCCATTACTAAACACACAATTCACATGAACAAACATGGGAACAATCACAGCAAAGGCACCTGTTTGCTGTGGTCTTAGTGGGAGTGCCGGGGGGAAGGGGTTGGTGCTTGGGGTTTTTGGGTTTTTTTTTAATTGCACTCAAATACTCTGGGACAATAGAGTCATCATTCTAATTTTATTTAAACACTAGCTCCTAAGAGGGGTAAAATTAGTATTTACTAGAAATGGAGACAGAGTAGTTTCACTAGCTTGACTTTGATACTCCTCACAACGTGTAGATAAGGATATGCACAGTCTCTCCACCCACACTTGGTTCACAAATTAATAGCTTGTCTCTGGGTGCTGTACCAAATGCCTAGAGGTGAAAAAGTCTGCCTTCAGCTCTTTCTTGTAATAGGGAACAAAAGGTCTGATCTCAACCATGCCACAGGGCTCCTGCCGCTTCCCACCACTCAGCTCCCACTGCCTTGACACGTGCCACCGGTCAAGGCTGTGCTGCACTTCCAGGCTGTGCACACATGGGTGACCCAGCAAACCCTCAGCAGCCAGATTTGAAGCTGGACCCACCAACACAGGTGGGCATTTGCCCACTGGCTTCGTGCTGCTGAGTCAAGCTCCTGCATCAAAAAGATTCTCAATCTCACTGCTTGAATGGGGGTTTTTTTGCAGGCAGTTATTCCCAATATCTGTTTTGCATGGCTGATCTGTGACTTAATAACCACAAATGCTCTTTCTGGTGCGATGTGTATTGACAATAGAATTGTAATTGTAATGTTTGTAATATCCAGACTGGGGTGAGGATGGAGGAGACGGTGGTTTTATGCTCAAGTGATATATGTACGTCTGCATCCTTTTCTTTGTGTCGGAGCATATCCATGTTTTCCCAATGGCTGTCCGGGTCCAAGGGCTTGTGCACCCCCACATAAGGTTCTTGTAAATGAAGAAGGTCCTGTAAAATATACTGAGCTTGACAGGTAAAAGGTACTTACCACTTGGATGACCCAGATTTTTATCAGAAACCAGCCAGAGGTAAAATAAAGGTACCACACTGGGGCCCTTGAGTAAGGCCCACTGAGCAAATGTTATTTAGAAGCAAATTCATGCATGTGGTGCGGGCTTCTGCGAAAGAAATAACCCTGAGCAGAAAGATCATGCTCTTCTCAGGGTAACTGGAGACCAAGTCTGCAGGACAAGATAAATGGACATCTCCTGAGTTGCCCAGGTCAAGAGTTGGCAAACCATATCCTTAGACAAATCTAAAATTTTACTTAAGGAAAATTCCTCCAAGGAAACTTTCTAACATTCCTCTGTGCTTCTGGGTGAAATATGCTGTCTGCTGGGTGGTACATGATGTTGCTACAGTGGGATGAGACAGCCCTACTGGAGGAAGGGAGCTTGCCAAGGTCCAAATCTCCCTTTCTCAGTTGGTGCTGAACTTTCTCACCTCTTCTCAGGTTGCAGGATGTCTGCAACTCAGCCCTGAGCAGGGTGATGATGGGGTTGAGCCCTGGCACAGCAGTGTGACATGTTAACACCTCTGGGGCATTTAGGGGGGCACAAGAATGAACCACAACCTACCAAAGCCATGGTGATGCTGCTCCCGTTATAAGATGCTCCAGAGACTATGCAGGGAAAGTCACTTGGCTGTCACTCCTGTGTATGCATGGTGCAGCAGGGAAGAAGTGTTGAGAGACTTCTGAGTTTCTGATAATGAGCATTTATTTCTCTAGGCTTGAGTTGAGGAATGTGATGCTGAGCTGAAACAGGTCCTGGTGCAGATTCACAGAGGTGGTGGAGGGAGGAAGTGGTTGCTCTCATCTCTGCATGACTGTTGCTGCACACCAATTGCAAAGCCTTGCAAGAGGCCCACAACAGAGCACGGGCAAGGAACAATGGGGAGATTTTGAAAAAAATAACATTTAAGGGAAGAAAAGTAACTTTTGTGAGGGGGAAAGACGTCATCTCACATCACCTGTGAGTCTGAGACAAGTTGGCACAGCCCTGCTTGGTGCAGATTGAGTGTGTCAAAGGCCAGCTCAGACACTTCTCCACACAGCAGAAATCAGTTTTGGGAGCAGAGGAACTGCTGAAGTGACAGGGAGCTGTCCTGGACGGTGGGAAGCCTCCTCGTCCTGTTGGCAAGTTGTGGATGGGACAGGGGCACGTGGCATTGGTACATGTGGGACTGGCTTCTCACCCCAGGATGCCTAGATAGGAGACGGGTGGATGAGACTGAGTACACTAGCCCATTTTAGCCAGGGGACTTGGTTTTGTCCAAGGCTCTGGTCTTGTGTGAGAGGGCCAGCACAGTGCTGGAAGGAAGCAGGTAGAACTGCAGGAGAAGGAGACGACTCCCTTCTCTTTCTAGGTCTATCCGGAGCACACAGGGTGCATGGAGGGGAACAGACATGCTGAGCCCCAACCCACATCCTCTCCACAGTCAAGGATGCCCAAGAAATGTTGAATTACACCAAGAAATTAGGAAAAGGGAGAGATAGCAAAGATAGATAGATTTTAACCCTCAGATGCTACTTTTAGAACAACGAGAGCTGAAATGTGCCGCTGCCCACTGTCCTGGGGAAACAGGCTTACCTTCCCATGCACGAGAGATGTGGGCTGGGATTGGGATTAAGTACTGCACAATTGCCACTTACTAAAAGAGTTAGACGTTTTCAAAGGACAGACGGGGGAAATAGACACACTAAACACCTACCACAAACTACAGGGAACGGGTGTCCGCGCACCCAGACGCGGAAAATCAAGACCCAGAGTCCATCTTCCTTAAATCCAGTTCCCTAAGTGGCAGAGGTGAATGGCAGCCGAGGGTCGGTGTCTGGAAAAGGAGCAGCCCGGAGGAAAGAGGCGGCTCCCCGGTGCCGCTAGAGGTCACCGTCACAACGAGGGAGCGGCCCCGGGGACCACGGGCCCTGCCCGGCCGGGGAGAGCGGCCCGGCCGCCATTCCTTCACCCCCACAGGTTTTCGCTGCTTCGCTCGCCTTTGCAAACGCTTCGGGAAAGATCTGTTGAAGACGGCAGAGTTAGAATAGCTGATTAATGGAAGGGAAGGAGAGGGAAACGAAAGGTTTGTGCTTTGAGAACAAAGGCTTCTTGAGTCACTTCGCTGTACCCGATATAACTCTACTAGTCATTAGTATAAAATTTTAATAAAATCTAATTCTAGTTATTAGAGAGTTCAAAAGCATTCGGATGGAAAATGCTCTTTTTAAGTGGAGTTTCTGAAATTCCAGGCGGCTTTTGAAGCAGACAGTGTCCTATGGGAAACCTTTCCTATCACAGCCCTTGGAAAATGAAAGCTTCAGTGTCAAGTGTCTCCCACACTGGCACCTCCATCAAAAACATCTTCACATTTGCTTACCTCAACCTGAGAGCAAGGATGTGGGCAGAAACAAGGTCCTGGCCATGGCCAGGCTTTTTTTTTGCTGCACAAAAATTTTTGGCCTAAAATCTTTGTTTCTTATTGCGTGTGAATGAATGGCATTTAAGAAAATGAGCTGTTAAACTTGCCTGAAGGAAGCATCTACGATTCCCCCAGATCTTCCCCAACCTCCTTCCTTGGATGTTTTCTCTCCTGCTTGAAGTTCAGGCCTCAGGCTCACTGGGCACAGAGGACTCCCATTTACATGCCTCAAGCTTTCCTGGGAAGGGTAACAATTAAAAGTAAGTAACCATCATAGTTTTAGCCAGGTTTCGCTTTGACTTGCTGGCTTACCTCAAAGCAAAACTGAGAAAAAGCTCTGGGCTAGCTCTCATGTTCTCAAACCTCGGACTGTTGCACATCTTTACTTACTATGAAATTATTCAGAGCCGATGCTGGTAGCTATTGCCCCCATTAGAAACCAGATGAAACCCCCTCAATTTCAGCGGTTTCAGGATTTGTTTTTAGTGGCTACCCGCATATTTAGCTGGAGGAAATGGTGGTAGCAATCACCACTGACATCAAGCAAACTCACTTTCTACACTCATGCCCTGTGCCAAGCCACTGCTCTTGTGACACCACTTTTTGGCCCTGGACCTAAAGCCCTGCATTAGACTGGGAAATGCCACATGGCAAGGAGAACTGGGGGATTTTTGACCAGTGGAAGGTGGTGGGTGTACGGTGCTAGGCAGCAATACCTGATCAGCACGGTGTAGCAGCCTAAATCATCTTCCCTCATGAAAGCTGATCTCTTTCAGGGCTGTGAGGAGACCACCCCTCAGGAGCTCTTGCCATCAAATTTCCCATAGAAAAATCTTTTTTCCTTGTGCTATAAATGTTTGACAGAAGTTTTGCCTTGATGCTGCCACTATATGCAGATACCATAATGCTGGTAAGGCAGAATGGGGAAAAGCAAATTCTTCCCCTTTGCAGCTCGTAAAACAGCACTGCTTCTTTTATCATACCTCAAAGGCCCCAACTGTCTACACATAAATCTCATTTTAACTAGGGAAAATTTAGTGCACTTGGAGGACAAGGTAGTCACGGAATTACAGAATGGTTTGGGATGGAAGGAACCTTGAAGATCATCTTGTTTCAACCCTTCTGCCATGAGCAGGGATACCTTCTGCTACACCAGGTTGCTCAAAGCCCTTCCCAGACTAGCCTAGAACACTTCCAGGTATGGGGCTTCCACAACTTCTGTTCCAGTGTCTCGCCACCCTCACAGTGAAGATTTTTTTCCTAATATTTAATCCAAACCTGCTCTCTTTCAGTTTAAAGCCCTTGTCCTATCACTACATGTCCTTGTAAAAAGGACACCAAGCTCATGGCTACCAGATGCTTTCTCGGCTGTCAAGGCTTGCAGGAGCAGAAGGGATGAAGAGGTTGAGGGACACGCAGTGTGGAAGATTGATCTGGGAGGATGCCACTGTGGAGTATTTCTGGACCCTTTTGTCCCTCTGCTCTTCCAGTCTGAATCCCAGGGGCCAACAGGAGTTTCCATGCTCCCAAAGCATTATCTGCATGTTCATGAGTTTTTCAGGCATTTCGTGACATCCTCTGTTTGTACAGGCAGTCCAAGGGCTTCTGCAGCCATCCAGCTGCTTGGCACCTCCTTTGTCATGACACGAGACAGGGTAGGGAATATTGTTTCCTGGCAAACATAAGGGTGTTAGTGTATGTGCTCTTGTTTAATTTGCTCTCTGAGATAGTCCAAGACTGGGTGTGGGGAGGAGGGAGGAAAGAAGCCAACAGGAGGAAGTACACCACCCTGAGGGCAGCAGGACCCTGGTTTCTGGAGGACAGTTAAAGGTATTACAGTGTTTAAAGGCGTCATCTGGCATTAGAGCCCATGTGGTGTGGGAGAGCCCCAGACTTCACATCCAGAGACAACTCTTACACCTTTCCTAAGGCATGGAGGAGATCCTAGTAGACAGGGCACATGAAGCCAAGGGAGGTGAAGGTTCCCACTAGTCTCAGCGGGAGCAGGTGCCACCTCAAGTGCAGGACACAGTTTTCCTCGCCTTGTAAGTAAATCTCCTGCAGAGGTGGCAGAAAATCAATAAGCATATCTTGATAATAAACCCAGTGGTTCATTGCACTGAAATCACCGAAAGCCAGCGCAGCTTTGCTGGGGTTTATGTCCATCTAATAAAATCTGCTTTCCATCTCCCTCTGGAAGCATGTGACCCCAGTGATTGAAAGCAGGCCAGGAGAAGCCTGAATGAAACCTCCACTGTATGGGACAAACTCCAGTACAGGCAAGTTAGGTGCTGATTGGAGACCATAAACACTTGAACAGAAATCACAGGGTGAACCAAGGTGTTAGAAAAGCTATTGCTCATAGGAGCCATAGAAGAAGGTGAACTGCAAACTGATAGAAGGCTCAGTCCAGCACCAGACAGCTATGGAGGGCCTCTTCCTGTACCATTTGATACAGAGGAGGGTCAGGGGACTAGTTCCTTAACCAACATTTAGGCAGAGCAAGGATCTCAATGCGTTTCAGCCTTCTGTCACTTCTGGCTGCTCTATTGACAACTAGCATGGTGAGGTCAAAGCACGGCAAGACAAAGACAGCTCAGATAAACTTTTTTGTTATTGAGGCATTAAGTGAAAATCTGGAAAACATACATGTACCCTGAAAGCAAGTACTTTGGAAAAACTTCTAAATGACAAGATAAAGAAAAATTATATAGTAATAGGATTTTGGACATGCAAGGAAAAAATGTTTTCTGCAAGTGCTGTTACACACCAAACTCAAGAAATAAAAGCAATAGATCCATGTTATATTCTGATTTGGTGATCAAAGGGTTCAGTCTTTACTAATAGTATCAATAACATTTTGGGAAAAGCTGATAGTAAGACTTATTTCAGGCTTGCCTGACTTCTGATAAGAGTTCGCAAACAACATTGATTGACAGAATTCAATTAGTTAGAGACAGGCTTGCTTTCAACAAGGAAGTTAATCTTAGCAAGTGCTTTAAATCAATTGAAAAATAGTCAGAAAAGATAAAAAAGTTTTCTCAGAAATCCCTCAAACAATTTAAATTCTTTTTGTTGCAATGATGTAAATGGCCTCAGTATTTCAGGCTCTTCAATCTACCCAGGAAAATTAAGTTTATAGCATTTTGAAATAATTGACATTTTTGTGGTCTACAGCTTCCTCATGAAGGGAAATGGAGGGGGAGGCACTGATCTCTTCTCTCTAGTGACCAGTGATAGGTCTCAAGGGAAAGTTCTGAAGCTGTGTCAGGGGACGTTTAGGTTGGATATTAAGAAAAATTTCTTCACCCAGGGAATGGTTGGGATACCCAGGGAAGTGGTCACAGCACCAAGCCTGACGGACTCAGGAAGTGTTTCGACAATGCTCTCGGGCACACGGGTGTGATTCTTGGGGATGATCCTGTGCAGGGCTGGGAGCTGGACTTTCATGAGCCTCGTAGGCCCCTTCCAACTCATGATATTCTATGATTCTATGAAAAGCATGACACAAATATTTCTGGAATGAAATCACTGTGTTCTTGTGGGGGACATATAGGACCTCTGGACTCACCCACTTACACTGAGATCCTGCAAAGCAGGTGTGTTCATGTGAGAAAAAAAAATTCAACTCTAATATTCAGACCCAGACCCTGGAGCTGAGAAAAGATAAAACTTCTGAAACTTAAAGTGGCTAAAAAAAGTAGTGAAAAGTTAGAGTCTGGTAGCCTGGACAGAGAATTACAAAACAGTACAGCTCTGTTTGCTGTTATTTCTTATATTTAGGACATAATCCTGCTCTGATTTAAGAGTCTTGCTATTGAACTCAGAGGGATCAGAATCAAGCACTTTGTCTGCTCCAGACCTGACCGTTTTATTTGGAAATAAAACTTTTTAAAGCACACACTTTTCCCTTAAAATGCTACAAAGTAAAGCAAGTAATTACATTAGGCTCTACCTGAAGCTCCAGAGAATTAATACAAAGGCTGCTTGGCTCTTGCCAGCTTTCACTATTACAAGCATTTTTACTAGCACCATATGCAGCACTACCGTACCTGCTTGTTTCACTTAGTGAAATCATTGGGTTCTGTTTTGTTTTTTCTTTTCTGTTTCTAAGGAACATGCAATATCCACAAACAAAAGCTCCAGGGAGTGGGGAACAGCTTGGAGGCCCATTTGGTCTTAGTCTCAAAGTAATCAGAGATGGAGCAGGTCTGTTTGCTCAGCAGCCCCGTCCTTTTTTGCAAACATGCAAGAGTTAGCTCAGGAAAAGGTGCTCTTTTGGGTGGTTTCTGTTGCCTGCTGTCATGCAAGAAACTATTAAGTGAGATTTCCAGTGTTATTTTCATTATTTTCCTGTAGCTTAAAAGGAAAGGAACTTCAAAATAGGGATCTCACAACTGGCCATGTTAGCTTTGGGAAGGGTTGGGGACAGTTTTCTATGCACAGCCAGGAAAGAATTTCTGCAGAGGAGAGATTTAACCAGAAAAACCTAATCCTGTGACTCTCATGTGGCTAATTCCAATGCAAGGGAAGAACTGAATGCAAATCACACATACAAGGCTTCACATAATGGCTAAAGTGTCTCCTAAGGCAGAGTAAATGTTGATATGGGAATTTCATCACTAGACTTGAAAACACAGTGACACCTTGCTGAAAAATGGGTTTTGAAGACCAAAGCCTCTGCCAGTATGCTACTTTGGCATGCACAAGTACATTGAGCTGTGACTACTACAAGTCACAGCTGTGCAGAAGTCAGACATTGGTGACTTTAAGACACTGGCTAGCTAAGGCTGACAGTTTTGTTTGCAAACCTGGTTCTGAGCCACAGCATAGCCTAATGCACACATGTAAGCTAGACTGAGGCCAGCCCTTGGGAGACAGGATCTCGCAGAGCTGCCCTCTCTCTGACCAGGTGAATTGAAGGATGGTTTGGTACATACTTCTCTGTTGCTCTGGGAAATGCATGAATGGTACTATCATACCATTAAATCAGCCTTCATCTTGCCAAGTCATAAAATCCTCCAAGGAAGGAAGAGCATCTGATGGAAAAGGCTTTCCTAATAGCTGATCTGAACATCGCAATCTGCTGTGTGTGTTTTTCTCTCTCGCTAAGTCCTCTGGCACCAATAACAAGAGTTTGGCTCTGTCATCTTTGTATTTGCTCTTCAGGTAGACACAGGCTCCTCTTCACTAGGCAAAAAAAGCCCAGCACCCTCTACCTCTCTCACACTGCATCTGCACTGCAGACACTAGACCATGGTGGCAACCCTAAGATGGACCTGCCTAGTTTTCCACATCCCCCTTGAGACAGGAGTCCCCAGAAGGGATGTTATACTCTAGCTGTGGGTACACCAGTGTGGATATACCAGGGGAAGTGCATGGTGCCAGCTCTTTCAGCCACAGCCTCATTTTGTGGGCCGATGCATGGTGCAGACACCACCACGCTTCCACTCATGTTCCCACTCCTGTCAAAGGGATCTTAACGCTGATATAAACTAGGAGAAACAGAGCAATTTTGGTTACAGCTACAGATTCAGCTCAGTATCTGCATACAAATTGCCATGCTTACTCAGCAAATGGGAGTAGCACCCAGCTTAGGTCCTCTTGTTCCTCGAGTTCGCCTTTCAGTATAAGACTTGCCAAAACATAGTTTTATATGCTAATTTCCTCATAGTAAACCACTTACTGTCATTCATTGATACCAACCAGTGTACATATAAGAGTAGGCTAATATTCTGTATATATTACCAACTTTATGAGTTAAAGAATTACAATGTGCTTGCTTTATTTAGGTGGTAAACTTTTTTAATGAGTCTATAGAGTCCTTTACATAAAAGTAGTGACTCTAGCTTGGAACCTCTTTCCATGTTTATTAGAAATGTGTTTTACTTTACCGTGAAAAAGCCAAGGAAACATGCAGCCTTAAAGTCTAATGAAGTAGTTACTCGTGCAGTCAAAGTTCATAAATTTTAAACACATTTAATTTATAAATTGAAAACATAGCTTGCACTGGCTTTTTCAAGATTATTGCTTGCCACAGGGATTTTAGGATCATTGCTGGGCCATGCTTGTTACTTCTTTCCTTTCAAAGCCAGGACTGGATCATTGTGATTTGCTCACATCTGAACATTGATGTTTTGTTTTGGATTTTTTAAGTCTTTTCCAGAAAGGCAGCTTTTTAAAATATTTAAAATATTAAAAATCTTAATTAGTAGTCTCTTTGTTCTCAACTCAGATAAAATTTGGTTTTGAGCTGATACTTTAATAGAGAGCTCTTTCTCGTGGTGAGAAGCCCTTTGTTCCCCTGGAGACCTCTTGTCTGAGCTAATTGTGAAGAGCAGTCCCTGCAGTGGCAGTCTGATTCCAGTCTCACAACAACAAAATCTCAGTGCCAGCCTGAGTGAGGAGCCCAACTCCCATGAAAAGGGAATTTAGGGAAGTAGGGAAATGAAGACGCCAGCTCCACACTTTTGCCCTGTGCAGTAGTTCACAGGTTGCTCATCCATCTCTCATGAGCAACTCTGGCTGCACGAGCTCTACCATGATTTGTCCTACTTGCAAAGCAGTCTTGGGTACAAAAGATGCCACAGGGATGTCTGGCACATGGCAGTGCTCTTCAGGAGGAGGCAAGAAGAGTGTTCCAGCCTTATGCTAGCTGGAATTTCCACCAGACATCCTCAATGGGCACACTGCCTCATGTCAGTGCCACCACAAAGTGAACCAGTAGCTAGCTGATGACAGCAAGATCACTCTTTGCTGATTCAGAGTCATAGGATGTCAGTTCTGGAGCTTCAGATCACTTTATTTGGATGTTCTAGAAATAGGAATCTACCTGTTACAAGGGAAAACACTGAACCCACAATACTTAGAGCAGTGGCGTTGCTATTTAGATTGTATCTTTAGATTTCTATGGACAATTCCCCTAAGCTTCTTTCAGCAATACAGTGATGCAGCTAAAAAAAACAGAAGAGAGAGTTGCAGGGCTCATCCTCTCCATTTCCATGCTCCCAAACCAGTCTATTATACCCAAGCCATTTCAGAAAGATATTTGTCTCACCTGGACTCAACGTGTACATGCCACAATATCCCTTGCCTAGCTACTCCCTGAGTCCCTGTCCTAACACTTATAAGAGCCACTTCTGCATGGCTCATCTGGATGACTCCACCTTGAGCCCAGCAGCCACCTCCAAGGACTTCTGCAAAAGGCAGCTGTGAGGTGATGCCCTCCCAGTGATTGACACATGTCCCTGCTCTGCCTCGCCATTTCTTTTACCTCCTCCCACCCTAAGCCCCACAGCCCCGCGTCTCAGCACACACCAGGCCCTGTAGACAGCACTGGGAGCAGGGCCAGTAATTGGAAAGGGGAATTGCAAGGTACCAAAGCTTATCAACAGGCAGTGAGGGAGAGTTCAGTAGCCACTTCAGGGGCCAGCCCAAGGCCCGCCGTGGATTGGCAGCCTTTTGTTTGGTGGCACAGGGTGGTCACACACGGCTGCTCTGCTTGGAGTGGGCACTGCCGTGGTTACAGCAGGGTGATGGCTGGTGCAGCCTTCCTTCTGCCGAGGCTGCCAAGGCTGCAAAGGAGAGCAGTGTGGGAGCAGGAAACAGGCACGGCACAGTGCTCAGGGAGCTCACGCTCACCGAGTGTTTTCAGGGTAGGTTCAGGCATGGCTTCTTGGTCTCTGAAATGCCACCAAGGACCATCACTGTGCACAGAAGTAGTAGCTATTTTCTCATATACCTTTTACTCATTAAGCAAAGCTGCTAAATATAGCCCGGACTAGTACTAGCAAGAGAGGGTGGGTGCCCTCTGTGGTCGAGACTTTGCTGCCTGCATATCTGCAGCACTGGCACTCGATCCTTCACTTTGCCAGTGTCAGGTCAAGTGTCCTTTGCTCTCAGCCCTGGGGCACACGAATAATTTACATTACAGGTTTCCTCATACCATGAATACAGGAAAAGCATGCAGTGGAGCCAGCTTCTCCCATGCTGCTGTCAATCCTCTATGCCTTCTGCAGTCCTCCCCTCCAGCCTTGTGATGACTTCTGCCCAAAAAATATTGCTCCTGTTTGGGAGAAACCAGGCTCCTGTTTCAGTCAACATGGGTAAAACTCTGGAGTTCAAAGCCTGACTTCTTTTGTAGCTGGTCTCACTCATTACCCAGAATGGGTCCACCAGGAGCTCTCCATTCTCAGCAGAGAAGGATTTAATCTTATCAGGGGTGTAAAACAGGAACTATTGCCTTTGCTGGAAAACTATCAGTACATATCAGGAATATCTGATATGCTCGTATGACTGTTCCATAAGAACTGAAAAAGACAAGAGAGAAAAATTACCATTTGCATTTTGCCTGATAAAGAAAAAGGTTATGGATGTTTAAAGATTTGTTGCTATATTCTAGGTAAAGGAATATGATTATTACATCTTGCATGTTGAGATATGATGTCACTTGTCAGTTTAATATTTATTTTTTATCCAATCCTAGCAAAATAGGCTTTCCAATGCAGTAACAATTCTAGGTAGTCTTCAAAATTGCTCCTCAGACAAGCCTAACATGAGACTTTGTAATCTCTCTAAGTGAATTCCTCATCTTATCTGTCTCAACAATTTCTTTGAAGTAAATGGAAGACCACACTTCTCTAAGCCTGGAATTCCTTCTATTACAATATTTGAGGCAGAAAAGCATTTTATATAGAGAAAAAAATCTTGTAAGTGGCAAAATAGCCTCACGAGAAGCAATCTGCCTTTTAGATGCAGATTTAATGCATCCATCTTCCCTGGATAGTTTTTCTCAGTAGCTGGAAATCTAACCATCTATGTCTTCTCTTGGGAAAACAATATGAGAAAAAAAAAATGTCAGTGAGCAAATATTTGGTGGTGAAGCCAGAGAAATCATGTTCTTTTGAGTCAAAACTGTCTTAACTTACAGCTGAGTAGACAGAGATTAAGTTATAAGGAATCCAGACTCCTTGCCAATTCAACCCCATCTGCTTTTCAGGAACAAATACTTCGTTATTTGGCTCAGTGAGAGAGCAAAGAGCAAGAGAGACGGCAGTGGGCCATGGCCATGATCTCTGCAGGTACTTCCCCACCCACAGGAGCTGCTGTTGCCTGGGACCTCCAGCACCTATGATCCATGCTGATAGAGTAACAGAGAGAGGGCCAGGGCTGGCTTGCCAGCAGAAGCAGGCAGCATTCAGGAAAAAAAAACTTCTGGATAGAAGAGAAATGAATAAATACGTGAGGCTTAAGAGGAGCAAAGCTGTGTGTGAGAGATCAAGAAAGTAAAGACAAAAGATTTTCAGTGTCCCTATGAGATCAAGGTATATTGTGTCACAAATAGGCACTGACAGACTTCTGGGGTCTGTGTGCAACTGAAAGAGTTGGTAGTGCCTAGAGCTATGTTACTGTGTCACCTGTATACTCTAAAAATTTGAAAAATTTTAAGAAAAGCAAGCCCAAGAACCATGTACCTTTACCATTGCAGCAATCTCAGCAATCCCATGAAGTTCAAAAAGAAGACATTAAAAGTTCTGTGTGTAGGACAGAATAACCTCAAGCCATGAAGTAACAGCCCTGCTGAAAAGGACCTGGGGGCTATGGCGGATGACAAGAGGAGTATGAGACTACAGCGTGATCTCATTGCAAATAAGATCTTACTGCATGAACAGCGGTGCTGGAAGGAGAGTAGTCAGCAGACTGAACTGGACATTTGCATGGCACCGATAAGTCTGTAGATGGAGTACAACATCCAATTTTGGGACTTCTGC
Organism: Serilophus lunatus; assembly: GCA_013399895.1. Taxonomy (NCBI): domain Eukaryota; kingdom Metazoa; phylum Chordata; class Aves; order Passeriformes; family Eurylaimidae; genus Serilophus; species Serilophus lunatus. The sequence continues at coordinate 23,265 of VXBA01000127.1, forward strand.
CTCAAGGGGAGTGTGGAAAACAAGACAAGTCAAGCTAAGGGCTGTCACTATGATCTAGTGCCTGGAGTGCAGTTGCAGTGTGAGAGAGGTGGAGGGAGCTGTGCCTGTTCTGCCCAGTGAAGAGGAGCCTAAAGGGTGATAGAACAGCAGCCTGTGTCTGAAGACCAGGTACAAAGGTGACAGTCAAACTCTTGGTGGTGGTGTCAGAAGACTTAGCAAGGGACAACTGGCACACATGGCAGATGGAGATGTTCAGGCTTGCCATTAGGGGAAGTCTTCTCTATGAGATGCTCAAGAGAAGTGGTGGCAGCTCCTGCCTTGGAGGGTTTACATGGCTTGGCTGGATAAAGGCACAGCTGATCTAACAGTGGAAGTATTGGTGGTAGTCCTGCTTCAACAGGGGTCATCTCCAGGCTGCTATCCAACCAACATTTCTCCAACTCTATGATCTTATTTCTTGACATAAAAAATATCAGTGTAAGTACTGCCTACTTCACTAGCATGGATAGAATTTCAGAGAAGTTGCAAACAACAAATGCAACACTTCGTAGACAACTTGTTGCAAACTAAACATGTCTCAGAACCCAGGGCAATGAATGCACAGGTTGCATATTCAGCTACATGTACTTTCCATTCAGCCAGATCACACAAAAACAATTGTATCCTTTATGATGCTTTTCCCACCACATCTAAAGTGCTGAGGTACTGGCACATTTAGCTGTTGATTTTCTGTAATTGCTTTCAGATTCACAATTTTTGACAGGCCAAGTCACCACAGACTGTTCTTCTTTATTTTTTTTTTTTCTTGGCTTGAAAAACTCCTGAAGTACTCAACGTGCTTCAAACACAAATACAGCACTTAGAGGTCCTACATTCATATGAATTCATAGATTGCTCTGTCAGATACATTGCCAGCCTGCCAGACTACCACTCTGCACTAAATCATTTATATGAAGGAGGAACAATAAAGAAACTGAATCTGGCTGAAGCAGCATTGTCAAACACCCAACATACTGGCCAGTGCACCCAGTCTGAGTATTTGTGAACACAGCTGCAGCACCATGTAACATCAGAATAGGAACTACCCTTTCCACACTTAAATTTTCTACTATTTTAAGTTAGGAATATAACTGTTCTTCCCATTGTAAAGTCATGCTATTTAGGAGACTATCTAAACTGGAGGGGGGGGGAAAAAAAAGAAAAGCTGACTTGCAAAAATCTTGGCATTGATAGATTTTAGGTTGTGTTACCTTTCCATTTTCTCAGTGCTACTGTACTATTTTTGCTTATCCAAAGCCAAGAATGGCAAACATCTCTTTCTGAGCAGTGTCAAGTAACCTTTTCAGACCTACTCACCACATAGTAGTGTTTATAGTCGATTTTCATTATAAGTGTGGTGAGATTTGTGTTGTTAGCCAACTCACACATCAGGTGATATTCTTTTCACTACAGCCTCTATTTCCTCCTCCTGCCTATTTGCACAGTGATCCATATGGAGCATGGCGAGGAAAACTCCCAGGGAACATACTGTACATTCCAGAGAGAAAAGGTCACTGAGACAGTCATCATCTTTTCACCAGAACTTCCCAAGCATTCCTGTCTCTTTCCTATGTAAATAACATGCATGGATTTTTTTATGTCTAATCAACCTTCCTCCCACCAATCATAAATTAAAGAGGTGGTTTTGCATTTATCTGTAGTCTACATAATCTTACTATCTTTGGTGAGATATGGAAGACATAAATCAGAAAGCAATTTGAAATTTCCAGTATTCCTCTAGTTTACAATAAATCTACAATACAGAATAACAGAGTTGATAATTCTCCTGCCTGACGTTTTACATCAAATTTGACCTCCTAATCCCGTTGATTGCTCATTTAATTAAGTTTTAGACTAACCTCCGTCCTGTTATTGACTGGAACATACTTAACACAAAAATTTTAAAGCATGTGATGCTTTAAAAATTGTCTCAGCAGAGGTCTTCTACAAAAGTCAGTAGGAGGACCTCCTGCTCCTGGTGCACTCTTTCTCCTGAATTATCTAAGCACTCCTAATATGTCACTTTGGAAAGGGCAATGGGTGCACCTAAGAAAGAAGTTTATTTGTCAATGAGGGCAAATAACTTCAATAAAGCAGTTTGTAGGTCGGAGCTGGCAAACCCACCTCTTTCTGTCTATCCAGTAGAAAAATGCACCCCTTGGTTTGTTTAATCATTCAAATTTGGGTACTTAGAGAATATAAGCAGGAATTTGTTATGGGGGGAGTTGCAGTAGATTGGCTTGCTTTTCTCCTTCATTTGGGAAAACAAAAACCTGCATGCAAAGAAGCTTAATATTTTTGTCAGCATAGGGCAAGTTAGCATTTACTGATCCAGCAAATCTGGTTCTGTTTAAAGTCACACACCATTGCTAAGAAGGCAAAGGCACTTGCATGAAACTATGACACTAGATGTGTACTATTGTGCTCAGCTTTTATTTTGGACCTTTTTTGCTATTCTAGATTAAAAAAAAGTTACCCCATTTTGTGCCTTCTGCTCTTTCCACACCTTTCTTCCTCTTCTGTCTTTCACAAGCTTGCCTGATTCCTTGCCTCCTTTTTACCTCACTCTGCAGTAGTTCAATGAAGATTAACATATCCTTAGTTTATTCATGAGAGTGTTTTATAGCACAGCATCAGAAAGTTTTCTTGTACTGCCTGCCCGCAATCCATCTTTTATACCATCTTTTTGACTATCAGGTCATCTTCCTAGGTGGTCACACTGGCCTCTCCCCATTCTTGCTGGGAGACTCTTGCATCAGAGGGGCTTTTCATTGCACCTTCTGCACCTCTTTTAGGAACTGAGAATTCTCCAGGGCTCCCTTTCCCATTAAAATTCCTTTCCACAAGACTGCATTCACCAATTCTTTGAGCGGGTTGAAGTCTTCTGGTTTAGAGTTCATTAGTCCACTGCTTTTTCTCCCTCCTCTCCTGAAACTTGAGAGCTCTACTGATTTGTGATCTTTTCCACTCAGACTGCCTTCCTTCAGCATCAGCCTCTCATCCAGTTTTCCCACATTAACCATCAGCAAACTGCAAGTCACCAGGTACAGCTATATAAGCCTCAAGTCAGTGGAACAAAAAGCTACTCTTTATCCACAAAATTTCAGAGACGAGTTACACCAGTTACTGGTGCTGTGGGGTGTATCCTGCTGGAGGGATAGATATCACTTTCCCATGTCCCCTGCTGCACGCAGGGACATAGTTCAAGGTATCAGCTCACAGCGGCTAAAGCAGGATGTTTGCAGCTCTGCAATCAGCCTCCTAGTCTCCATGCAAACAATTACCCCAGAAGCCAGGAACCAGCTCAAATGCTTTGGCTCTGTGCCGTCCCTCACTCCCTACAAGCCCTAGGATGTAAATGATTGGAAAGAGATGGGTCTGGGAGCTTCAAAGTTTGTCGACGAACTCAATCTCTGAACCAATGCTCTTCTTTTTGGATTTTGCATGATTCTCATCTCGGATGCTGATTTCCCTTCTGAAGTTGAGGGAGGTGGCATCAGGTACGCAACAACACTGAAACTCACACGCAGGTTGTCTTAAGAAAAGGGAACAAAAAAACAGATAAACCACAGAAAATCCCAAGGCATATAAATCTGAAATGCAGAGTTTAGAAAAAAGGGAAAACAGATTTTCTGCCTGCATTTATTCCAGAAACAGCCACTAAAATTCTCTGTTCGGCTGAAGAGCAAGAACATTTTCTTTTTGTTCTACACACATCGTCTTACAGGGTATTTTAAATATAATATTATTACCATAATTTTTCACTTCTATTTGTAAAGTCCTTTCACTCCTTTTATTTGTAAGTGCAAAGCTTAAAAGAGCTAAGTAAAACTCTTTTCAGTGACAAAATCCCCCCAGTTTAGAGAGCTGGGCACACCAAATTAACCATTACCATTTAACACACATCCTGCTTTTTGTGTCTCTCTGTCTTGTTTTTGCATTTCTCCTTTTATTACCTTTTTTCCTTTCTCCACTTTCTATTTCAGGCTGTCAAGGAGAAAGCAGAGTCTGACTCCTGCAATAAAATGCTTCACCTGCAGAGCCTGCTGAGAGTGAAATTGATAAAGGACAGCACCAGCCCAGGCAATTTCACTCACAGCGGGCACTTGCAGGTGAAGCACTACTATAAAATGGAGCAAGGTTACTTGCCCACTGCCTCTCAGCACAAGTCACCAGCTGATAGCTGCTTCTTCCATGCTCTTTTCACTTGTCTCCTGCTAGGCACCGCTTGCTCTGACCCTGGCACAAGAGGCAGGAATTGGCCACGTAGACCAGTGTTTGCTAGCAGGGGTTGAGCCCAGATAAGTGCTCCAAATGATGAACACTTGGCTGAAGTGTGGCCTGGTCGCAGGGCTGCTGGAGGCCTTCTTCAGCCCACCTTCCCACCGGTGGCATCTCAGGGAGGATGCCTCCAGTCCCACCTGCCTCACCAGGTAGGACTGCAGTCCCACAGAACTGTCACAACTGCTAACACCCGACAGGACAAAGGCAACTTGTATATGTTTCTGTAACATCTGTATTGGATACCAGCCTGATGCTTGATGTAGTTCAGGACAACCTACACATCGTTTTAGCTGGTGGCTTCCACAGATCTATTTCAGCACAGGTTTGATCCCAAGCAGAGACATTCACTCCAGTATCGCTTTGCCCCAGTCCCACTTTCTCTTCCAGTTGAAAAATTTGTTTATTAGAGGACTTTTTACCCAGCTCAGGATTTTTTTGTTTTGATAGGAATGTTCCTCAGAGCCTGAGTGACACCAGGGCTGAGGTTTTTCCTATGATGGGTGGTGAGTGTAAGCGGTAATCATAAGGGAAATGTGGTGATGCAAGGTAGGAAAACTGGGCTCTGTCATCTACCCCTTTTTTAATACTAAGAGTAGAGGAAGAAACTTAAAAAGTCCAGATTTGAAACAAATTAATTCTTATGGAATGCTCTATAGTCCTTGTTAGACATCTAAATACCAGGTAGTGACAGACACAGAAAACATTATGACAAATACCTTTCTACAAGTCAAAAAATCCTCAGCAAACTACTTACAAAATACAAGGACTGAAATTAAGACCTAAGGAGCACAGTGCAAACTCAATGCACACGAATATCCAACTCCTAATTTGGCACATAATTCTCAATTGAAATTAGTGGAAAAAATAAGTCTCAGAAGGGTTTAACTGCCTCGATACTTTCAGGTCTAGATATCCAGCACATGCATCCCAAATCAACTCTGCAGCCTTTACTGCACTGTTCCAGAAGGCTTTTCGCAATCTCAATTTCATGAATGTGATTTGCTTTACAAATGTGGAAAATTCACCACCAGGAACTGGCCTTGGGTAAAGACTTTTATCAATGATCGTGGCTGATTTCACGTGTTAGTATGTCAAGCTGCAGAAGGATGTGGGTCAAGAGCAGAATAGTTGAGAAATGTGACCACAGATTAACTGCTAATAACCAAATAGTGTCTGTCTCTGTGTTTCTCTCTGTGTTCTCATTTATGGGCTAGAAGGGGATGATCACAATTTTTTTAATTACTTTTTCCAAAAAAACCTCTTTGACAAGCATTTAACTCTTGTCAAAAATCCTCAACAATCTCTTTTCGAAGGAGAAAAAAAAAAACATACAAAAGATTCTTCTTTTCCAACTTGATAGAAAACAGTGACCATCAGAGCAATATTTAACCTTGAAGACTTCAAGAAGCTTGGTTATTTAGGCTTCCAGCGAAACTATTAGTTACTGACCATGCAGACTACTGCACAAGTAACCAGCTCAACTGACTTGTGGCTCATAGAGCTATAAAAAGAAAGTATTCCCCTCTGTTTTATCCACAAACGTGTTCCTGTGTAAAGGTTTGTTTCTTTGCAATTCCTATAATTGGTACTGATGGTAACAGCAATTATATTCTTACACACTGAGGGCTGAACACTCTAATTGGTGCAGCCTGAACCAGACCCATTCCAAGCATGAGAGACGTGAGCCAGGCAGGCAGCAATCTTCCCACACTTCCTTTTGTGCTGGTTTAAAACTCACCAGGGACCTCACAGAAACCTTACCTATAGCAACTGCTGAAGAGAGTCATAAATGCAGCTGCTCCCACAGCCCCTAGTGCCCAGACCACAGTAGCTGGTGCTGAGCATCCCCTATCCCTCCTGGAGGAGTCTGGTTAGTGTTTGCTGTGAGGCACAGTCAGTGTCCCTCTTGGCACACTCATTTCTTGGAAGGCTCTGCCCCATTGCTCAGGCGAAAGAGTCAGATGAGCTTAATTTAGCCTTAAATACATGGTGATTGTCTCAGCATTTTCCTTTTAGATGTTCTTCATTAGCTGCTTTTACCTGACAGAGCTCTCCTTTGCCTATTTTATTCAGTAAGTCCTTTCTCTTTAATTTGGTAAGTCAGGTTTTGGTCTGTTGCATATTTTTAGTGCCGTAGGAAAGAGATGGAGAAAAAGACATAGGCCTCTCTAGCATACCAACAGCCTGAAAGGATTCATGTTAAATATTAATTTGAAGTTGGTCATAAAGTCACAGGAAGTGATTGGATCTAACGCCTGAACAAAGATTAAAAAAAAAAAAAAAAAGAGGGGGTTACAAAACCAGATTTGCAAGTCATAAAAGCCAAACAAAGTCAGCAATGGCACAATCAGATGAGTTTCTACACACCTTGTGTAGAACTCTGAACACTGTACTGTTTACTGAGGCTGCACTAGGGAATTGGCTGAAACACTGCAACCTGCTCTGGCTTGAAGGAGAAGCACACCTCGCATGCTAACAAGCCCTGCAGAGTTATTCACAGGTCGCAGTCCTGAGCTGCTGGAGGCCAACACCTACTCACTGAAGGACCATGTCTTTGGAAAGAGGCAGATCAGCAGGGTCTCTACCCTGGTACCTCACAGATAACGCTGCCATCCATCTGCACGGGCTGAGGGTTGCTCAAAGGATGCCTCCATTCCCACAGGTGACGTGGTCAATGACAACTTGCCATGGAAGCTTTGGATCCACAAAGGATCAGGGCACTCGAGGGGCTTTACTTCCATGGTAGACTCAGAGCCATAGCTTTCCTGTAACCATGCTCTGTTGTCATCCCACCGAGGAGGAAGGCAGCCCTATCCATCTTTCAGGTTCAAAAGCTCCCTAAAGGTCATCATTCAATCACTCGCAGACGTAAGTTATGCCTAGCAGGACAGTATTGCTCAAATCTCCTCTGGCCAAAGTAGAATCAATCTTCACAAAACATAACTCTTCATCTGTGAGAAGTTCAGACACACCTGATACACTTGCTGAGGGGAGGAGTAGGAATTATTACCAGCAGTGATTGTTAGCACTGCCATCTGGGACTTTAATTCAGCTTCCACCTCCAGCTGATGAAGTCTTCACCCTTACTTCTCATTTTATAGAGAAATGGCCAATCTACCAGTGTAGGTGCTACTGAACAGCAGGGGATTTCCCCGCAGATATAATCTGTCATTATTAGTTGCAGTTGTCTCAGGAAAGAAAAAGAACAGTTATTTACCAAAGTCTAAATTTTAGTTACTAGGGGAAATTTGGTTCCAGACTGCAAACAGTTTATATTAAAATTAAAAAAAAGTTGAAATGACAATTAGCAGCAAAGTGGGTGTTAGTTGTATTCAGTTAGCACCCTAAACATTGCGCAGAAGAGTATTATTTTGCTCTTCTGTTAATAACATTTGTAACTGAATTGTAACTTGCATCCGTAAAACCTGTAGTGAGGGAAACAACTGTGTGCTTGCTACCACAGCAAGGATTATTTACCTGTTCCACAGCAAGAGTAGCAGGCCCATAGCTTGGCTGCCAAGGTGATATAGTGAGAAAAGCGGGTTACAGTGCCCTCAGGCAGAGGAGACGATGTGCTAGGAGAAGGCATTATCCACTGAGCTGTAGGACACAAGGTACTTTTAATACTTTGTTGATGAAATGAAGAACTAAAATGTGGGAGCTGCACATTCTCAAACAAAAGAAGGCACCCCTTGGAGCCCAGACATGAGCAGCAAAAGGTGGAACCACTACAAGAATAGAAAAAGTTATTCGTAGCAGTTTCTGACAAAAGAAGGGTAACACTTTTCAAGGAGAGACACTTTCCCAGCAGTTTCTGGCCACTCTATATTCCTAACTTTGTATTTTTTTATCACAGGAATTTATCAGGAGAAAACACAGGCTAATGTTTTGCTTTAGCTTCTGTTGGTTAATTAGTCTCTGAAGCAGAATTTTTTTCCTGCGTTTTATTTCACAGTCTTGCATAACCTTGAAATTTATGATGATAAAAACCTGTGATACTTGTTCTTCTGGTACTAAAACCACACCTCCTAAACTATAACCTATGGCTATAAAACCTGTAGAATGAGAATTTAAGAAGAGAAATTATCAAGCAAATTTGCACTGAAGTTCTCATTAAATTAGAGAAGATGGGTTTTGCTCAGCCTCAGGTTGGATCTCAAGGACCATGACCACTCCTGGTAATAGTTGCTCCAAAATAATAAAGCCTACAAACTGTTATTTCACACCACCTTTGCAGAGCAGAGAGAAGGGATCATTGTAACATATGGTACCACATCCACTGAAATGCTGTTTGGACCATCTGACAGAGCACCCTTTAAAATGGCTATGAGTCAGCAGGTTTTGCAGTCACAAAGGCAGAGTAAAAGGAGAGATTCAGGCAGATCACAAAGTACACCACAACTCCTACTCATTGCACAGCTTTTGGAGAGTTCTCAAGGAAGAAGAGGATTAAATGGGCAAAGGCTTTTAAATATTCTCTCATGCAAAGGAATGGAATTAGGCCCACAAAAGTAATTTGCTTGGAATATTAACCTGGGAAATGGGAGATATGTTTGAACTCCCTTGTGGCAGAGAAGAAACTGAACTTGGGTCATTTACAACCTGATTATCCCAACCATGAGTAATTTCAAATAAAAAGAGGGAACTGGGATTTCTTCTCCAGCTGTGCTTGTCATAGTGCTTGATCTTACAATTGTGCTCTTAGGATATCTACAGGATGAGACAAGTAGGAATTGGAATAAGAAAGGTAGATGAATAACTTACATACACAGAGAGTTCAAAAATATCTAATGTATATGCTGTAAATTAACATGCATGTACCTCAAACTTGAAGAATGGCTTGTGTAATGTAGAAACTATATAAAAATTTATGAAAATCACCTTATCTAAGGACTACATTATGTGACCTAGGCACTTAGATGCTCAACCCTGCATCTGGTCAGATGCTGTGTGAATTGGCCCACCTGAAGCTTGACCCCCGCCTTAGCCAGGTTGGCCACTGTAGCCTGGGATCTCCCTTCCTGCTTTCTCAGGCACTGAGAAAATGTGTCCTGTATGGCAGGACACAGACCTTAGGGAACACCTCAGCTACTTACAGACATTGGATATGTATAGGATTGTGTGAACAACAGCCATGTTACCCAAACCCTATTATAAATAGAAAGAAATAAAAGATGTGGTGAGAATCGAGGAAATTAGTGGAAATGCTGCAGCACTTAAGAGTTTTTCATGAGACAGTGTTGTTTGGGGTTTCTGAAGCTGAACAAACCCAAATTGATGGGAAATGTTAGGAAATAGGGAAAGGCGAAATAAGAACCTGAGCAATGTCCTCTCCTACCCCATCGAAACAGACTCTTTATGTCTGCCCCTTCTATAGGGTTTTTTTTTGGTGGGGATTTGCAGTATCACGCTCAGTCATTGCGTCAGTTACACATGCTAGCATTTTATTAAGAACAATGTGCAGCTTCCAGGTTACACCTCGGGGGTGAGTGCTCCTAAAGATGTTTCTCCCCCAAGATGCCTCCTTAGAGACTCTCTTGATGTCTTCTTCTAAGATCTCTCCTCTACTAAGTCTCTCCTCTAAGATGCCTATTCTAAGGTCACTTCTTCTCAGATGTCTCCCTTCTAGGATGTCTCTACCAGGCAGTCTAAGAAGTCTCTCCAAGATGCCTCCTCCTCCTTCTCTACCTTCTTGTAAACGCCTTCAACCACCTCTCGAAGCAGGCACCTGATAGGTTCTCTGCTGCCTTTCACTTCTTCCCAGGAATGCAAACAACTCCTGTTTTTGCTGGTTTCTTCTCAGTCTTTACATGTCTTCTTCAAGGCCAGGGCCCGCATGTGTGAGAACAGGCTGCCTGCAGCATTGCTCTCTCCACGGGGATTTTTTTGGGTAGGTTGTGCCACATGACAGCAGCCATAGGTGACATCGCGAGAACACAGATTTGTGTTGTTCTGAACATTCAGCTGCAACGGGAGCCCACCACAGCCAACATCTGTCTGCCTGTCTGTCTGTCTGTCTATCTGCTTCCTCCTCGGCTCCACTCAGCCAGCAGGTCCGTCTCACCCGGGAGATCAGTTTGAAAACCAGGAAGAGTTGTCCATAGCAACACCCTTGAGAACTAAGAAGAAGACAGGGGTGTTGTTTGCTCTGGGTGTGGTGTGGGAAGTAAAACGCCATGAGTTTGGAGGCCATCCCCCCTCCTGGACCATCCCTCCTTCAGGGCTGATTGCTCCCTGCCCAGCTGTGTGTCATCACTTCCCCCCGGGAAGCCCATCGGAAGAGAAGTGAGCAAAAGAGACTGGATTATCTGTTTTTAAGAGATTAGTTTACATTTTACATTGACATACAAATGAAATTTACATTAGTTTTTCATTTGCATATGAAGGTTTTCGTATTTTTGTAAAAAATGAGCCTCGTTCCTCCTCCTGTTTTCAGCAGACAACCATGTTCCGCTGCCTCCAGAGGAGTCTGTGTTTTACTTCAGTGCCTTGGAATTAACTTTATATTCAAATAACCCCTTCCACACTTAGGAAATCTTGAATTGAAAACTATAGGGAACTCAAGGGTGTTGGCAAGAGTATGTGCAAGGTGTGGCAGCTCTCTCCATCTGGAGAAACCCTTGAGAATTAAATAAAAAATAAGAAAAAAACCCCAAAACATTATTTAAAAAAAAAAATAAATTTTAAAAAGAACCAGAGCCAGTAGACAGGTGTGAAGCTGGCACAGCCTGGCTGGGACTGCCCAGGCTGAGTGCTGCTCCCATCATCCATGGAAATCCACAGCATCACACAACGGGTCAGGTCGGAAGGAGCCACGGTGGGTCACCTGGTCCAACCCTCCTGCTCAACCAGGGTTGAGCACGTGGCACAGGATTGTGTCCAGAGGGCTCTTGAGTATCTCCAGTGAGGGAGATTCCATAACCTCTCTGGGCAACCTGTTCAAGTGCTCAGTCACCTGCAAAGTAGTTCTTCCTCATGTTCAGATGGAACTTGCTGTGCATCAGTTTCTGCCCACTGGCTCTTGTTCTACTTCTACACACCAAGAAGGGACCGGCTCCACCCTCTCGGCACCCTCCCTTCAGACACCGACAGACATTGATGAGGTTCCCTCTCATCTGCGTCTTCCCCAGGCTGAGCAGGCCCACCTCCCCCGGTCTATCCCTGTAAGAGAGATGCTCCA
>VXBA01000127.1:34851-79333 GCA_013399895.1 Serilophus lunatus
CCCTCCCGGACCCGCCCCCGGTGCCCCACGCCTCTCCTCCATCGCGGGTCCCATTCCAAGGGCTGCTCCTCAGGCACCGTACACACCCGCACCCACCCCGCGCCGTTCCCATGGCAACAGGGGGTCGCCGCACCCCGGAAGCGAAAGCGCGCGCTGGCCCCGCCCCGCGCCGCTCCGTCACTCGGCCCCGCGCGCGCAAGGGGGCGACGTGTCGCTCGCGCGCGCGCGCGCGCACGAGGAGGGAGAGCCGGAAGCGGCGCGGCCGCGNCGCCGGGCCGGGGCTGCGGGGGCTGGAAGGGACCCCTGGAGAGCCGGTGGCACAGGGGCGCGTCCGGGTGCGATCGGAATGTCCCCGGGGAGGGAGGGACGCACACCCCGCGCCCCCCGGGCAGCCCGTGCCGCCCGCCGCGTCAAGCCCTTCCTCACGGTGAGGGGGCACTCGCCGTGCTGTGGTTTGTGGCCCCTGCGCCCCGAGGAGGGAAGCGGTGACACCGAGGCCCCGGGGAGCGGCAGGGCTGGTGGCCGGGCCGGGGCCGGGCGGTCCCGCCGAGGGAAGGAGGGAGCGGGGGCTCCCCCCGGGGACTGGGGGCTCTGGGGGAGGGTGGGAGCCCCGCCGCGCGGCTCTCGGGCCCTCCCGAATGAATCCCTGCGGGAAAGCTGCGGAAAGTAAGGAGGGTCGTGCCGGAGGGATGTGATTCTGGGCAAGATCGGGCTGCAAATCAGAGCAAGCCTCCAGTGCACCTTCCTTGCAGCGCCCTCCCGGCAGCAGGGACCCCGAGTGCAGGGGGCTGTAGTGCAGCCCGGGGCCTCGGGGGCGGCTCAGACCTGGTTTCGTGCCCGCAGGAGCGAGAAGTCAAGTTCACACAATCCAGTGGCTTGTCTGGGGGGTGTGGGTGAGGCAGAGGTCTGTACTTGAAATAGGCTTCGCTCCTCTGGGACACCTTTTGAAGTTGTTTGCTGCTGCTGTGATGGGGATGACACCAGACTGTGCTTTAATACTTGAATGAGGAAGCTCAAGACGGATGAGTTTTATTCGTGGCCTTACTGCCGTGGGAAGCAGCTCTCTGGCACGTTCTGAACTCTCTGATTCTGCAGAATAAGACCCTCTTTGAACTGCATGCTTTTGGTAAATAGCATGGTCTGACTTTATCCATTTGCTCCCGAGCCAGCAGAGCAGGGAATAAACAAAACGTGCTTTGCTTGTGGTAGTAAAACGTTCTGTGGACCTTCTTTTGCATGACCACAGAAAGGGTGTGACCTTGAAGGTCCCTGCTTGGGGCACAGCTGTTGTGGGCACCGGGTCAGATCAGCTGCACCTTTGCTTGGGCAGGCCTTGGGCGCATCCAAGTGTGGAACATCCATCTCCTCCCTAGGTGAGCTGTTCTAGGGCTGCACTACCCTCTTAAGGAATGTTTTTTCTTTAAATACAGGCTTTTGTGCTGCAGTCTCTATTTTTTCACAACATCCCTGAAAAACGTGGCTGTGTTTGGATTATTCCCATTTGAAGGTTGTAGAAGAAAGGTTTGTTTCTTTAAGTCAGGTGAACTAGAGTGCTTACTGTCTTTTGTAAACAACTTGAGACACTTACAGGGTGATTTTTCTCAGATGCCTTTGCATTTTTATGCCTCATACAATATGTCAAAACTGTTTGTCTCCTTCTGAGAACTGATCATTTAATAAATGGGAAGTACTTGGGTAATGTAAGTGTGCCACCAGTGGGCAGCTGAACACCTCAGCAGGTGTAATAATGCAAAAATTGGCCACCTCTTATCAATTTACATACCAAGTGAAACAGGCTTATGGAGAAGTCTAAATCATTGATTGTCTCCACGTAGGGTGCAGTGGAATGTAGCCTAGTGAGGAGAAACAGTGTGTGGTCAGATAATTGCTGTATCGCCATATGTGAGTGAGTAAAGCTGAGCTTTCCTGGACAGCCTTCACTTTGTACGTGCTCTCAGGGAGTTCCTGCAGTTGTCACTGCTGTCTGCCATGTCAGAAACGGTAGGGAATTGTCCTCTGCCACGAGGATTGAGATCCACGTACCAGGTCTCTGAATGATGCTGTTTGTCTCCTTTGGTCCCTGTGGGTCTCCTGCCCCGTGTTGGTGAAAAGGGATGGCATCTTGTTAACGCACCATGGAGCAGCACCAGAGGGATGAGACTCATGGCTGTCCCCCCTTCTTCCAAGACTCCTGCTGATCTGCTTGGGAAAACTCAGCTGGACTGCTTTTCCTGGGTTTAGTTGGAATATCATCAGAAATGGAATGTGATCTGTGGAGACTGAAATAGCAATTCTTGCCTGCAAAGATTGAGTCTTTACTTGGTTTAAAAAATAGTGATGGCTCCAAAGGATACTTGCTGTTGTGTGGGAAGGTGTTTATCCAAGGTGCTGATCTGCAGTAGTGCATATACTTCTCAGGGAAAATTGGAGCATTCAGGTGAATACTGTCCCGTGACAAACAGCTGATCCATGGCCGTGGTTCTGTGAGCAGCTGAGGCAGTCAAATTCCCTCTGCTGGGAATGAGGGAATTACGTCCTGTCTTCCCCTGGGCAATGTGTTCCTGTCCTCCGCACTGGCCCAGCTGTGTGACTTGTTAAACGCTTTTTTGAGCTTATGAACATGGCAGGAACTGTCCCACCTTTTGCCAGCCTGGCCTTTTGCAGTGCTGGGAGGCTGACGTGGCTTCCAGAGTTGTTCCAAGCGTGCCGTGCCTGGGGGGGAGCAGCAGGTCTGTGTGGCTCAGGGCAGAGGAAGGAGGAAGGTGTGTCTTTGCTCAGTGGGCCAGCCTGCCAGCTCACAGCTGCCTGCCTCTCACACAAGTGCATCCTGAGCTGCACAAGGACAGCTCAGGTACATTGGTACAGGACAGTACCTGTCTGGAGTGTCTGAGCTACACACAAAAAAGTGAACAACTCCAATTTTTTTTTCCCTTTTCTCCAGAATTGCTTGGTTTGGCTAAGCTTGAGTGAATTTTCATAGGGAGGAAAAGCTCTCCTGTTGGTGAGAAAATAGATGACTTGCTGTTGAGAGGTCTTGTTCTTGAGGGCACTCATCTTCCTTCTGCTTGTTCGACTCCTGTCTGGCTGCACAGGAGGGCAGCTCAGCTTGTGTGGTGATTTAACCCCAGCTGGCAAATAAAAACTGAGCAGCTGCTGTCTGGTGGTATGAGGAGGAGAATCAGGGGAAAAGAAGTAAAAACTTGTGGGTTGAAATAAGTGCAGTTTGATAATTGAAGCAAAGTAAAATATGCTAATATTACTAATGATAATAATAACCATAATAATTAAAAGGAGAGAGAGGAGTAAAACCCAAGAGAAACAAGTGATGCACTGTACAGTCGCTCACCACTGGTGTCCAGCCCATCCCTGAGCAGGGATCAGCAGCTCCTGGCCAATTCCCCCAGTTTATAAACTGGGCTTGATGTTCTATGGTATGGAATACTCCTTTGGCTTTTCATGGCTGTGCTCCCTCCTGGCTTCTTGTGCACCTCCTCGTTGGCAGAGCATGGGAAGCTGGAAAGTCCTTGACTGAGAGTAAGCACTGTTCAGCCACAGCTAAAATAACACCAGGGTGTTATCGATGTTATTCTCGTACTGAATCCAAAACACAGCAAGGTACCAGGAAGGAAATTAATTCTATCCCAGCTGAAAACTGGACAACTTGCTGTGCTACCAAGAACTGCTCTTTAAATTTTTTTTGGTGGGGGGTGGGAGGAGGTAAGTGTTCTGCTGTTTTAGCCGGTTGAATTGGTTTACTGCAAGCAGACAGCTGGCAAAATCAGTGCAGGATAAACACTTGAAATGCAGTGGGACTAGAACAAGGGAAGGGGTTTTGAGACTAGGAGGGAAGAATGAAAGACCTCTCCCTTTCCATTGCAGCATCTGTAGTTAATGTGTGTAGACCAAACTAGTCTGAAACCATAGTGTCTGAATTTCAAGTTCTGACTCAAGAGTTGGTAGAGTTGCTGAAAACCTTTTGTGAGGAGTTAAATCCTTCCCTTCTCTTTGGAACGAGCTCTTGTTGAAACTTAAAATAGTGAGTCAGTCTGAATGGATTGTTTAAATCCTCACAGATAGCTTTCAGCTACTACATAGAGAAAATTGTGGAGTACCTTCGTTATAGGACAAAGTACTGATCTCATCCAGTGTTTATTCATGTTCTTTTATGACTTTTATTACCCTGAAGTTGTGGTGATGACTAATACGGCTCTAACTCGGTACATTAAACTGAAACACTGGCTAACTGTATTATTTTTGTGCATGATTTCCTGCTACCTTGTGGTTTGAATGGTTATGTTACCCTTAAAATGGGTTTGTCATGTGGTCACTGCTTTTGTGATGGTCAGTGTTTCACTTATGCTCTCAGCAGATTCAGTTCATTACACTGCCAGGATGTACAGTTACACTTCTTGCATTTTCAGCTTCCCTTTACCTTGTTGAAACAATTCTATGTTTGTATATCCATGAGAATTGAAGAAGTGCTTTAATATTAACTGCTGATTATCTCTACTCTTGCAGTCTGGAATCGAGCTGTTTGTGAACAGGCTTGATTCTGTAGAGTCTGTCCTTCCCTACGAATACACTGCGTAAGTATGTTACTCTGATTATGTCATTTTGTCTGTCAGTTGAGCCAAAAAGATGGATTTGATTTATCTGAATGTGTTATCTGCATCTTGCTGCAGTCATTTGCCACTGAGGAATGCCTGTCTGTTGCAAAAAACAGAAATGTCTGTGAGAAGACGGATATCAATAAGATAAACAGAAATTAGACTTTTTGAGGAAAGACTGTGATACTGAGTTATCAACAGCATTACATTGCTCTCTTCTCAGTTGTCTTTGCTCTTATTTTAGAAGTAGTGCATGGATTGACCAGCCCTCACCTATGTCGAGTCACTGCTTTAGTGTAACTCAAGGTCTGTGTGTGTGATTCTCATTTTTCTTCATCAGTTGTCTCTGTGTAGATCAAAGTATTACTTCTGTCTTGAGTAGCCTATAGCCAGGTGAGTTAAAGTGGTAATGAGGTGTGAACATCCCATCAATTATCTTAATGAGGTGTTAAGTGTTTTCTTGGTACACATCCTAGAAGTGCACAAAATGTATCAGTGCCTGGGACAACTGTGTAAAGTTTTTGCTTCAAAGAATATTTCGATTGTTAATATTGAAGAGATTAAACACCAGTTATGTGCGTACTTTAATGACACAAATGTGATATAGACTGGAAAACCTTGGAAGATGTGCTGTGTAATGTGTTGGTGAATAAAGCTGCAGTAACTGTNCCTGCATGCTTTTTTCTCAGAATCATCATGAAACTCTATGTAAAGGTTTAATTCTTGGCTCAAATCTCTGTTCAAATAGGGGACTTCTAATTACTCAAGGGAACTTTTATGCTACAATATTCTGAAGTAGCTGATTAAGTGATTTGGTTGTTGGTGCTGTTTCATTTGGTTTATTTTCAAACCAGGAGTGTGATTTTCACACTTAACAGGTTAAATGAAGAAACTGTTGACTGCAAAGAAAGATATGTAGTTCCTTTATTTGTTATGAAGGTGCTGATTTGGAAACATTCTCATTTGCAGCTGGGAATATTTTATTCATTTTTGTGTCTTTTCTCTAATTCAGATTTGACTTTTGTCAAGCAGAAGGGAAGAAGCGTCCTTCTGAAAACCTTGGCCAAGTGTTGTTTGGAGAGAGGATAGAACCATCTCCTTACAGGGTTTGTTCTCTGACAAGGGCTGTCTGGTAATGTGTGTGTTCAAATGTAAGCAGAGGAGATAAGAATCTTGGAAACTGTTTTTACCAGGGCTTTATCTGAAGAGGAGCTTCAAAATCTGAAGTTCCACATAATAACAACGTGTCAGTTCAATCTAACTGTAACTATGTGCTTTGCATTGTGGAGCTGCAGCCTGAAGTGCTGTGGAAGTTGTCTTTTCTCTTTGGAACTGTCCAAAACCTGATTATTGCTCCTCAGCACTCTTGTTTCTTGGAACCAGATCTGGAAAATAGTGCATCCATAAAATGGAATAATTAGAAACGGTGTTAGCCAGCGTTTTTTCTGGTGACTGAAGCTCTCACATTCTCTCCTGCAGGTAGTGGGAGAGAGTGTTTTCAGTTGAAGCTGCCTGTGAGAGCATTGCTGCTGTGAGGTCAAATGGTTTGCCATGGCAGAAAAGCTGTTTTAGTCAGTGACAAGGAGCTCTTGGTGCAGGGCTTCTGCAATGAGCGCAGGAGGGGTTTATAACACACACCAATATAAAAACCTCCTGTGGGGCATTAATATACCTAGTTTGGGCATTTTGTTAGGTGTTTTTATTATAATAGTGTGGCAATTCAATTGTTAAATACTGAAATAAGACAAAGTTTGTTCAAACCTTATTGCTCATATGTCTTTCATTTTTTTTAGTTCACATTCAACAAGAAGGAGACATGCAAATCTGTTTGTACAAAAACGTATGATACCACAAAGCCAGATGATAAGCAGAAATTAGACTTTTTGAAAAAAAGTATGCTACTGAATTATCAACATCATTGGTAAGTTGTTGTTAAAATTCATTGATTGGTTAGTCTGGCATGTTGGCGAAGATGTAATTTAGTTTATCACTTTGTATTTGCAGGTTAATACAGATTTTTCACTAGGTATTTGCACTGAATATATTCCCCTTCTGTTTTTGCAGAAGATGTTACATTGTTTGTTGCATTTATAAAAAAATTTCCTTTATTTGGAGGATAAGCACCAGGTGGAAAGGAAATGAATCTGTTTCCAAGCACAAAGCTTTGTGCTTATTGTAAAATACTGCTACTTCTTAGCACCTGTAAATGCAGAATTTAGTCCTGCCTTACCTTGAGAAAGGTTGAGACCTTTATTTTGTTGCTGTGTTGTCTTTGTTTTCCTTGAGAGTCTTTGCACTCCCCTTCATGTGTTGTGTCCAGATTCTGAAGGAGTTTTATGCAACATTTGTCTGTCTTCTGTGGATGGGGAAGGGAAAGGTCGCTAATGGAAATTAAGTAATGAAATAATTTTGAGGAACACAACAACATTTGGTCCTTTCCTATTCTCTGAGTCCCTGTGTAACCATCTGAGTGACTTTGGAGCATCCTGGGGCTCTGTTTCTGCTGGGACATGGAGCTCCTCTTCCAGTGGGCACTAAGGGTGGGGCAGGGCTGGATGTGGATGCTGAACCTCCTGCACATTTTGAGTGTAGCTGTGCTCTGCACCCACGTCCAAGAGCTGCAAAACGTTTCCTAGCAGGCTCTGTCCTGACACTGGGAATACCCAGCCATGCCGTCCCTGTTTGTTTATTAGTGCGTTGCATGTTGGTAGAGGCTCTGCCACCAGCAGCCACCAGGGGCTGGGACAGAAGGAACAGTGTGGGCATAAGTTGCTGTGGCATGTCTTTGCAAGGAATACAGGAGCATCATCGACCTGTGCTGCCCATGGGTGTGCCCTGATCCCAAATAGGTGCTTCCTGCCTCTCTGGAGCAAACATTTCAGTCTTCATCTAAATAGATTAGAACTTTCTGGATATATTAGTAACAATGCAGGCGAAATGTTGAATGTTACCATTGTCATTAACAGTTTTTCTATAATGCCACATTCCAGTTCTTCAGTTTTGCAACAGCCTCTCGTGCTGGAAAGGCAACAAGTGCCTTGTCTACTGCTCTTGGGAACTGATATGGGATATCCCTTTGTGGAGATAAATTGTGGCTCCCTGATGTAAATATTTCTGGGAACCTCTTAGAAATGAGTGTTGTAGGAACTGGATAGGTTAGATCAGAAGGGTTCACAGGCAGTAGCCATATCTTCAGGTAGGTGAACCAGGTAGTAATAAAGGAACTCTGAAAGGTACAGCTACTTCTGTAAGGATTTGAAGTGTAAATCCCTACTGCAAAAATCAGTAGAGTTTCAAACATGCTGGGCTTGAGTGTAGTCCTATTAAATACTGTGTATATTTGTAATATTTACACCACTTCAAATTTCAGTGATGAATGTGGGTCTGGCATAAAGTTCAGCTTTAAAAGTTTATGTATGTCTTGGTGTATAAATTCAAAATAGTTTCTCAAAGCAATGACACTTGAAATTAATTATTTATTTTTTTTTTTTAGGAAAGCCCATAGCTTAAGCTGATAGAAACTGAAACAGAACTTTGTAAAACTACTCACACAGAAAATAATTCAGACTGTTTTTTTGTTTTCCTATAGATTAAGTTGTTTTACAGATATACTTAGTGTATTTAAGTATACCTTTTTTGATATGACTGTTGAGATTAAAGTAAGGTATAGTTCTGTTTTTCAGTGTGAAAACTTACATTCTTAGCCCCTTTAATGGTGCTCCTACTATTTATTTTTTTGCTAGGCCCACTGTCCTATAATTTTAGAACCAGTGGTGTGAAAAATCCTTGTTTATGTCTGTTAGTCCTCCTTAGCCACAGCTTCACACAGTGGCAGTGGCTGGATTTTGTGATTGATGATGGGTGCTCCAGGAGTAGGGTATAGAGGTATGTTGTTACAGGGATCAACAAGGTAGCATAAGTGAGGATTTAATAGGGATTTATTTTCCGGCTTCAATTTATCATGAAATTCCTGGGGAACACAGATGATGCAAAGTACTTTTAAGGTTTTAAAAAGCCACTTAATAAGATTAGGAATTGACATACTGAATTGGACTCCACAACTATTCTGGTATCTTGGCTGACAATGTTCATCACCAGATGTTCTTGAGAGACATATAAGAGCACTATTGAATAGCGTATTTGCTCCACAAGTATAATCTCCTCAAGTCATTTTAAATTTGGAGATTAACTGTGAAAAATGATTTGCTGCTTAAACTATCAATTTGTTCCAGCATTGCTGCTTGAAGGCAGCTCAGTATGTCTTTGCTGCAGAAGATGCAAGGGAAAGGCTTTGCCCCAGCCCAACTTATTTGCAGTGTGTTAGTGTTTTACCTGGTTTTGATTATGAAATTAAAAAGTGGGAGTTCTCTCTTGCATATATTATGGAGGTAAAACTTCAATTGTAAAATCATAGAATTGTTTAGCTTGGCAAAGGCCTTTAAGATCATTTTGTTCAGCTGTGTGGTGGGTTGACCCTGGCACTTCTTTTCCCCCCTTCTTAAATGTTTCCCAAAGGTGCTGCCACAGCCACTTACGGGTGACCCAGAGGTTCTGCCACTCGGCCTTGGCTAGTGGCAGCTCCATCTTGGAGCTGGGTGGCTCTGACTGTCACACATGGGGAAAGCTTCTGGCAGCTCCTCACTAGAACCTACCTCTGTACCCCCGGCCAACTACAACCTTGCCACACAAACCCAGTAAAACATTAACCTGACACTGACCACAGCCGTGCCCTGAAGTGTCACATCTACATGTGTTTTAAATTCTGCTGGGATTGATGACTCCCCACTTCCTTGGGCAGCCTGTTCCAATGCCTGACCACTCTTTCAGTTTTCCTAATATCCAATCTACCCTCTCCTGGCACAGCCTGAGGCTATTTCCTCTTGTCCTGTCGCTTGTTGCCTGGGAGAAGAGACCAACCCCACCTTGGATATTAGCTGGATATTAGAAAAGGTTCTTCACCCAGAGAGGGGTTGGATGGTGGAACAGACTCCCTAGGGAGGTGGTCACAGCCCCAAGCCTGACAGAGTTGAAGAAGTGCTTGGATGATACTCTCAAGCCCATGGTGTGGCTCTTGGGGATGGTCCTGTGTGTTGGGCTCGATGATCCTTGTGGGTCCCTTTCAACTCGGCCTGTTCTGTGATTCTGTGATAAATATAAATTCTGTGAGGCAATAATAGAAAAGGAGCAGTTTGAAAGTGATTCATTCCCCAAGCTTTTGCTCGTGTAAACCAACTAGTTAAAATATATCTTGCTCTTGGGTAGCTGCAACTGAGGTTAATGGTCAGGAATTTACTTAAATAGCAAAAGAAAACAAAGCTTAGGGAGTGCCATGAAAAATGTGTTTTGCAATGGAAGAGCAATGAGGAAGCTGAAGAATGAAAAATAATGTGATGTAGGCTTTTTTTTAATTTTGTATTTTGTCTTAAACTTTAAATACTTTTTAGCTGGTTTAGTGGATGATTTTGACTGTCTTTTATAAATAAAATAATGAAGTGTTAGATTGTTTTGACTTAGAAGTGGGAGAGATTTCTGCTTGAGCTGTTTTTGTAAGGGGACTTCTGAAAACAGTTCAGTGAATAGAATAGTTGCAGTTGAGAAACTACGTACTTGTAAGTCGTTTGGAAATTGGATTGGCAATCAGTGGAATTCTGTGGGTTAAGATGTGAAAGAAGTTTTATTCTTGTAGTTAATCTACCAGTAAGGAATGTAGTGAAGTTAGATTTATTTTAATCTGGTGTTGTTTCCATCTCACTGTGTATGTTGAAAATGTGTGAAATGTCACTGTGCCGTGTACAGGATTGTGGACAACATGCCTGTGACCTGGTGTTACGATGTGGAAGATGGTCAGAGGTTCTGCAACCCTGGTTTTCCTATCGGCTGCTACATTACAGAAGATGGCCGACCAAAAGATGCCTGTGTCATTAACGTAGGTTTATGCAATTATATATTTTTTTTTATATCCCCTTTTTACTAGTGTAAGACTGGCATTTCTCCTATGTCATGTTTATATGGTGACTTCTTACTACTCAAGAACCCATGTTGACTTAAACTAGGTAAGAGTTTTGAAATCTCTGGAAGTACCACAGTTTGAAATCCTGATCTGAGCCTAAGAACCTCATCTCCTGTGCTGCATAATACAGAAGGGGTCTAAAATATGAAAGGATGAACATGCATAGCATTTAGTACATGGTGAAGGTGAATGAAGGCATGTTATCCTTCACTGCCTGAGAAGCTGAAACATGTGAAGGCTTGAACTTGCATTTTTGTAGGATAGAAGTATTTTCATGGAAGCAGGTTTGCATAGGTATGTTTGTACCTCTGTGTGGGAACAAGTACTTTTCGTAGGATTCTGTTCTCATGGAAGAAGGTGTAATATTAGATTTCTGTATGAATTAGATTTCTGTATGAACAACATTTTCCTGTCGTAGGCAGATCTGTTGGGTTAAGTGGTGGAGGTCCAGGTGAATGCACTGAAAACGTTATGGAGATAAGAGTGTGATAAAAAGTCCAGGTGGTCGTTAGCTTCTCAGACCTTTTCTGTGGAGAGGTCACTGAAAACTTGGAATAGGTTTTGGTTTTTTTCAAAATGGTTGGTTTTACTTAATAGGTTTTACCAAAGACAACAGTTTCTGCAATTTCCAGTTTTGCTTCTTTACCTCCATAATTAATTGTTTTCAGAGGCTCCATATGAATGGATGTATTTATGATCAAATATTCTTTTGGCAATATTCTTGTAATCTTATTTAAATATTTCCTTTTGATAAAAGGAGAATAACCTTTGAAGATGTAACTGAAGCACTGTAGAAGAACACTTAATTTATAAAACTATTCTTACAATAATTAGGATGCTCTGTAGAAAAGATGGGGATAGAATCCTTAAGAGGTAGTAATTGAGCTTCAGTAGGCATAGCTGTGATTTAACAACCTCTTTAACTGACTAAATTCCAAGGTAGTGTTTCCCTTCACCTGAGGTTTAAATTCAGCATTCTTGTCTGCTGCTTGCACTTCATCCCTGTGCATATTTAGTTTCAAATGTCAGAGTGGTACTGCCACAGAGAGCATTTGTTTGCATTGTTTGTATTGCAAGGTTCTGTTTAGTCTTTGAAAAATGTGTTGTTTTGAAATAGCTGCTGTTTTTCAAGTGCTTCTGATAATAAAAGTTGTTATATAGTTATCTGTTCAGTTTGCTACTTAAATGCTTTAATTTTTGTAGTTTTCAGGTGTAGTAGACTGTTCTTAGCATTAACTTTCCGAGCTTGTATTTTTAATGCAAGGAGGCACTTTAATGTCTTTGTGTTCACAGAATCTCACATTCATATTGTAGGAGAACTTGACAGAAAACTGTTTGCAGTCTAAAATTCTGTTATATGAGCTTCTGTCTAAGGCTTTTAGATGTCTATATCTTTTTGATTTTTTAATGTCATCTTTTATCATTGCAGTCAGAATTCCATGAAAAAGACACCTTTTATATCTTCAACCATGTTGACATAAAAATATATTACCACATTGTGGAAAATGAAGCTCTAGGAGCAAGACTAGTTGCAGCTAAACTTGAACCAAAAAGGTTAGTATTTGGAAGTAACTTGTCTTCAAAATACTTGCCTTGATCTGGGGACCTGCTGCTGGTCAGAAATGCTCTCAGATACAGGACCTGTAGATCAGCTCCCCTGTTGATTGATTGAGTGCAGTGTAGGACAGTGTGATGTCATTTTGTTCTGAATTAGATGGATCTTTGTGCACTATTTCCTGTTTGGGACAAGAAATTATAAATAAAACTTGGAAGTGTTGGTAGGGTGGGTGGGGTGTGTATGTAGTGCATGTAGACTCTTAATTTTGCAACTAGGGACTATTTTGTCATGTATTGGAAAAGGCCAGCAGACAAGTGCAGTATTTGG
Source organism: Serilophus lunatus (assembly GCA_013399895.1). Taxonomy (NCBI): domain Eukaryota; kingdom Metazoa; phylum Chordata; class Aves; order Passeriformes; family Eurylaimidae; genus Serilophus; species Serilophus lunatus. The sequence goes on from VXBA01000127.1 coordinate 47,354, forward strand.
CTTCAGCACTCAGGGTGTGAATAGAATGAGCTCACAGACACACTTGTCACTTGTTCTGGTGTCTATGTGACTTCTGCATAACCAATGTCTGTTTTATTTCTTAGCATGCTGTCTTTTTTTTCATGGTATAACTGAGCTTGTTGCATTGTTGGTTCAGTTGAAAGTATTTTTTTCTGACAGAAGTTAGTAATTCTGGTGATTAAACTCCTTGAGCGTTTTGGAGGTTCTTAGCAGTACTCAGACTTGCCTCAGTTTTGGTACTCTGCTTTAGAGACTGTGCTCTCTATAGTTTTCATTTTAGAAAAGGCAGCTCTTATTCAAAAAAGTTCTATTTTCAAAAACTTCTGAACTTATGATACCTTCCTTATGAGTTCTGATATTTTTGAGACTTTAAGAACAATTTCTGTATTTAAGGGAAGAATCTTTGATATGCTTCTGAAAGATGAATGAATTCTTAAGAGTGTTATCCATGAAGCAATTTTCCTTCTGTGTGTTTTCTTCCTGCAGTTACAAGCACACTCATCCAGACAACCCTGATTGCTCAGGAGTACCTATGGATATAAGTAATAAGGCTAGTGGAGAAGTCAAAATTGCTTACACATACTCAGTTTCTTTTCACGTGAGTACTTAGGTTTCTGTGGTAATTACCTTTTATAATTCAGAGTATTAATGCATGATTTTAAAAATAAACAACTAAAAATAGCTCAGAATAGTAAATTTGTAGTTTTAAAACTTTATTTGAACTGGAATGTCAGAGATTTAACAACATGCTTTGCTGTTTTGCATACCACCACACACAGAGTAAGTGTGAAAAGCATATGTGGTTTTTAGAAGAATCACACTTTCCATGTTTACCTAGGTTGTCTGGTAGATTTTTTTATTTTTTTTAATCCAAGCTCTTAAGTCTAAGAAATAGTCTGTTTCAGCAAAGTGCTGTTGTAGGTAGGTTGAAGGTAATAGTTTTCTGCTTACCAGCTGCAAAAGCCTTCCTCTCTCCAAGGTCTTCCTGTGGAAACCTGCAAATGATAGGCAGCTGGAGCTATTCTTTCTGCTCCTCTCTATTTTGCAAAGTAGAGGAGCATTGGGCAGCTGTAGGGAGCAGTGACATTGGAATATGTCTCATTCAAACAAGTGACAAACAAGAGAGGGGTTTTATGTTGGTGGGGTATTTTTAAATGGAGTTGGCTGGAAAAACTCTTCCCCAAACTTCTATACTTTTTCTCAAACCGTTTCCCTCTTAATCTAAGTTCAAAATACCATAAATAGTATAAGAAATATACTCCCAAGGGATTATACTATGTATGATGTGATAATTATGTTTTGAGAAATTATATGAGTTATGATGCCGAAATGAATTTGTATACTGAAAAGCAAGTATTTCTGGAAACCTGTGAGAAGTACTTTATGAATGACCTAGCTTCATGCTATTATATTGGTCCTTCTTAAAAAATCGTTCCTCCTTTAAAAAGCATGTTACTGTCCTGTGAGCAATGTTACATCAATTGGAGGTGGTGTTCTGGAATTCCATTGAGTTGGCAGATCAGGTCATTGCAGTAAGGCAGAAAAAAGGCAGTGTAGGTACGATGAGAAATGCAAGTCTATCCTCGAATCATGTTGCTTGCCTTGACACCTAGTTTTATTCCCTCAGTGATCTAGATACTTGATCTTGGCTGAATTTTTTAACCCACTGTTCTTTATATTTTCAAAAACTGGCTTTACTGGAAAGCACTCTTGCGTGTTATAAATTACTGAAATAACATCCTGTCAGAAAGACACCTAGCCAGTGTTGTTATTTCATAGCAGTGTTTATGGTTTGCTTAATAACAATCTTCAGGTTGATTAGCACTGTCAGCTATTTTTTTCATGTTTACTTTGCAAAATTAAACAAAGAAATGCTCTTTTTGAAGTGTTTCTGATCAATGGTTGAAATGCCTGAAGGAATAATTTGTTTCCCTCTACTGCAGTGTATATTCTATAGAATTGTCTCCCTATTTCTCTTGCAGTAAAAGCTGTTGATAACTAGACTGATAGTTGGGTAACTGGGACAGAGCACTATCTAGAGAGTGAAGCATTATGTTGGAGACTGTATAGCATAGCTTAATTTCTCAGTGTGTTGACTTATATATGCTAAAAGATGCATGTTCTTTTATTATTTTGCTAGTTATTTGAATTCCAGATGAACTAATACAATTCTTGAAGGGAGGAAGCAGAACTAAATTAATTTGATAGGCCTTTGTCTTAAGACACAGGTGCTCAAATTCAGAAAATATTTTGGTTTAGATTCTATGGTCAAATCTTATGTTTGTTAGAGGTAGCTATTATTAAACTGTTCTGTTTTAGGCATGGAACATGAAAATTCAGTCATGAGCTTTTAGATTGCTTTGCATGAACATCAACTTGTAAATGTACAAGTTGAATACTGACTGTGTCTGAAGCTTGTTTATTTACTCTTCCAGGAAGAAAAAAACATCAGGTGGGCATCAAGATGGGATTATATTTTGGAATCCATGCCTCACACTCATATCCAATGGTTTAGGTGAGAAGAAAGTTTGCCTTCAGGTTTACTGTACTGAAGTATTTACTAATGTGTTTACATTCCAATTTGAATTATGATTTTTTGTTTTTCAAATTTAGTATTATGAATTCCTTGGTGATTGTCCTCTTTCTGTCTGGAATGGTAGCTATGATTATGTTGAGGACACTGCATAAAGACATTGCAAGATACAATCAGATGGATTCCACTGTAAGTCTAAAATGTACCTCCTTAAATTTGTTTGGAATGTAATTTTTTCAGCGAAATGTATAGCTGTAACAGGGTATTTAAATGGCAATTTACTATATTTAAATAGGTGTATTTCCTTTACAGGAAGATGCACAGGAAGAATTTGGCTGGAAACTGGTTCATGGTGATATTTTCAGGCCCCCAAGAAAAGGAATGCTGTTGTCTGTTTTTCTAGGCTCTGGCACACAGATCTTAATAATGACTTTTGTTACCCTGTGTAAGTAATCCAGTGGGGAGGAGTGAGTTGAATACAGGCGATTTTTCACTACTAGTTGCATGGAGTGGTTAAAATAGCAGAACAGTTTCATCTAAAAATTTCTTAAAAGTCATTAAAAGCAGCTGACATGCAATTTAGTATCCCTGGACTTTAAGATAACTGATGTCCTGCTTTTAAGTTAAACGTATAGTCACTTTCTGAAAGTGTGCATCTGCGCTTCATTCACAGTTTTTGCCTGCCTGGGATTCTTGTCCCCTGCTAACAGGGGAGCTCTGATGACCTGTGCTGTAGTTTTGTGGGTACTGCTTGGAACTCCAGCCGGTTATGTTGCTGCCAGATTCTACAAATGTGAGTAAAAGTTATTGAAAATGACAAGGCTTAAGTTCATTAAAGTACATTATCATCACAGATCCAATTTTTATTTTGCAGCACTGTTTGTAGTTTGCCTTAGGGCAAGTTGGAGAGGTGTGCTTACCTTAACCACAAAAACAACATATAGAACACTGACAGGTTACAATGGTTTTAATGTAAGCATTACTGAGGCCCCTGAATTGCTCTTGCTACTATGTTTTTGTGAAATTGAGAAGCAGATTTCATTTTACTAGTACTAAGCTCATTGCATCAGACAGCTTGTACTTCTGTTTGTTCTAGTTGGGGGGACAGTGTAAACCTGCGTTTAGTTTTAGCCATCAGTGTTGCTTGGCAATACAAACTCCCACCCCTAAATCATGAACCTCAGTTCCTGCATGCCTGTGATCTGTCACCTCTTTTTGGCTACTTCCTAGATCTGTGGGAGAATAGTGCTTATCATATTGTAGCAGAGGCATAGGAGGAAGGATTATTAGGTGTTCTGTAGATGTGGAAATCAACCCAGCAGTGCTTGGCTCCCTGAGGGAGCTAGTTGATGCTGTTTCCCTTCACTGATCCCAGCTATTGTTTCAAAACCCGTCTACCAGCTTGAAAAGGTTTACCCCTGTACCTTCTGGTTTATTTTAAGGTGAAGCATGATATTCCACATGCAGCTTGTTTTAATTACGTTACTCAGGGTAAAAGACTTTTTGAGACAGGTGGATCTTTTGGACTGCTTTAGTTTTGAACATCCAGGGCTAGAGAAGGAGTTTATTTCTGAACTTCAGCCTGGCAGTAGACATTAGAGTTCTTTCTTCTAAACATTTTGTAATTTTCATGTGGGAAGAACCAGTGGGAAAAGTGGGCTTATGTGAAGTTTTCCACTGTGATAGTGAACTATTCCTCTTCCTAATCTCCAAGTCAGTTAGACTTAAATGGAAGGAGACTTTAGTGCTAAGAATATAATTGAGGAAAGAATTATTGTTTATGTGTTTTGACAGATATTTTGAAGTGTATTGATGGTGGAGATGTAGCTGTTAATGATTACTCTTGGTATTATACATACTGGGAATCACTTAGTTGATACTTGAATGTGGTGTTTAACTACTAAGACAGTGAGTGATCCAGAGACATTTTTGTTATACTATGAGGTGATTTGTACCCTGTATAGAGCATAAAAACATGAATATTTTTCTTTGTAGTACACAAATAGTGTTCTGAGACATTAAACCAAAATGCAACTGAAATGGATTTCCAGTTTTAAAAGTTGGGGGCTTCTTTCCAACATGGCATTTAAAACGTCAAACTTGAGTTGAAATTAAATGGTTAATCTTAATAACTGCTGCCATGTTAGACCAAGTTTTTATGAAGAAATAGAAACTTAATTAAAATCGCTGTAACCATAATCACTTCTGACTCCTGAAATAAAGAAGCATGTCATTATGGCAGAGCTCAGATGAAATTATCAGCTTCACTGAATTCCAGCAGGATATTTTCATTTGAAAGTATGCTGACTAGAATTTTTATCAGCACAGTGCAAATTCATAAAGATTTTCTTAATAAAGCTATCTTTGGTCTTTTAGTATCACCACTTCTTAATGCTGTTAAGGCTCAAGAGAACATCACTGCTTCTGTAAGCATGTTATTCCTGACTCTCTTGTGAGACTCATAGGCAATGATTATTTCAAGGAAACTGTTAAGCTTGCTTTTCACATTTTTATGTCTCTTTCCCTACTGAAACCTGCAGTCAAATGCTAGAAAGCTTAAACTTCCTAATCACTCCAGGTTTAAAATATTTTTTAAGAACTTAGAAATATTGCAAATCTGCTTCCTTCTTTTAGGAGATAAACTGGTCAGAGACACAGCTTTAGTTGGATGCCTTTCCTGACCTCGGTCTGAGACTTTGCTTTGCTGTGAAGCTCTGTGGCTGAGCAATATGATAAGGAAATTTAGTTTTATTGCTGAAGATTTAGTTGACTGTTTTAAATTTTGGCATGATAGCACATATTTGAATGTTTGCAAGCTAAGTATAATAGGTAAATGGACTGGAAAATTAATAGTTGTGAGCCTAATATATGTTTTGATATCTGTCAAATGTTTTAATACAGCATTTGGAGGTGAGAAATGGAAAACAAATGTCCTGCTGACATCATTCCTTTGTCCTGGGTAAGTTGAGAAATATCACTATGATTAACAGAATTGAATTGCTTTTCTGATGTGCATAGCTAATTTTTAAAATTTCATCTCTATACAAGTAAATCTTATTACATAGTCTCTTTGTTCTGGAAGCTGCAAGAGTATCACAGTGCTTCTGAGAAAGATGAATATGTTGGTGGCATATCATCCTTAGGTTTTTTTTTTCTTTTGGTAAGCATTTGTTTACTCTCACCACATGAAAAGGTTGATTAAGAGAAAGCATTTTGATAGTAGTAAGTTTTAGACAGGCCCGTTTTTCGTTGCTTTCTTTTATTATCTGGGCTGTTTCTCTGACCTCACAGTAGTTGGTCTTAAATAGTGTCATATACTGTATAACCACTCTGATAAATTTTTCTACTTAATCACAGCAAGCAGTCGTACCCTGAAGTGTAGTTAAGACAAGCATACATTTGAAATAGCTTAGTTGGAACGTCAGCTCCTGCTGGAGTTCAGTCCCACTAGATTAACAAAGAATTTCTTGTTTGACCTCTTCCTTCTGATACTCTGTGAGTGTCATTTGCTTTTAACAGCCGATTTCCACCGAAATCTAAATACAGTGCTATTGTCTTGTTCATGTTATTAAATGTATTCTGTGCTCTGAGTGTGCTGTGTTATTTTTCAGAATTGTGTTTGCGGATTTTTTTATCATGAACCTCATTCTCTGGGGAGAAGGCTCTTCAGCAGCTATTCCCTTTGGTACTTTGGTTGCTATTTTGGCACTCTGGTTTTGCATATCTGTACCGCTGACGTTTATTGGTGCCTACTTTGGTTTTAAGAAAAATGTAAGTGTTTCCGAGAAGTTGTTTCATAAGTGTATGCGCATACACACACACACAAATACTTTTCACTGTGTAGGCTATGACCCCTATGATAGCTGCATTGTTAATTCCAGTTCTGTTTAGTTACTTCAGACCTGTTAGATATCTGACCTTGGAATTCCAAGGCTTTGATATTCAGTTGATTGGTGGTGGGGCTATTTCTCTGCAACAGTTGGGATTATTGTGTTTTTTTGAGTAACTGTACAGATAAGTCAATGATTTGGGCAATGGTTTTTAAATTAGTTGATCCAGCAAGCATAAGGGAAACAACGTAAGTTTTTGTGGTTTTCCTCATATGGTTTTTTTTCCTGTTTATCCCCTACACTGAGGATATTTTCTGATCAAGTTGGTAGTGTTCTCTTGTGGATTATCCTCTTTGCATAAGTGTTCTGTAAACGGTTATCACTGTTTGGCAGACATCAATGTGGATTTACTCCTAAACTGGTAATTTTACTTACTTATATGAGGGCTCTTTGTGTGACTGGTGATCAAACCTTTAATAATTTGGTGACAAAATCGTTAAAAAGTGAGGTTGGTGGTTTTTTGTAATTTAGTTTTGGATTTTGTTTTGGTTTTTTTCCTTATGAACTAGTTTATTATTGCCTAAGAACATAAGTATCTGTAAGTTCAGATATTTTTGTGGCTTTTTTCCTGTACTGGAAGCCAGAGTTCCATATTTTTAGATCTCGTGTAATACTTCCACAGAATGTTGTTTTAGAAGGCACATTTGAACTCGACTGTGTAGTTATCGTGTTTTTCTTAACCAGAATTCAAGGGTGTTTTTTTTCCTGATAATCATGTTGAAATTCCAGTAACTCCCCTGGCACTGTACACGGGCAGTTCTTTAAGGGACAATTTGATAAACTAAGGATGTATGACAGGGTGCTACAAAAACATGAAAATCAAATCAGAAAGCAAGTACCTGGCAAGGAACTATTGATGCTTTTGATGTAATCTTTCTGAAAGAGGAAGGATGGCAAAGTATGTCTTTATCTATCTTAATTTTCTTCTCCCACCATGCTGACATGTGCTTGTATCTTAAAGCAGGATTTAATTGCCAGATTGAATCTTCTCCATTTATAAATTTAACCTTATGTGATTCTTGAAGTAAATACTGAAAAACAACACACAGAGATTTTTAGAAGGGGAAGGCAGGAGTCTGCACCACTACTACTGCCAGCTGAAAGGTGATAAATCAGCTCAAGCTCTGTAATGGTGTTAAGTAGTTGGCTGAGCAAGTATTGTTAGCTGGGCTGGTACTGAATGCAAATATAGTGGTAGCTGGGTATGAGCATGCTCAAAACAAACAGCAGACTTTTGCCACCACACTCATTGTAAGAAGAAAGCAAAAAGGTAGTGCTGCAGTTGGACATTTAGCAATTTCTTATTTTTGTTAAAGGCCATTGAACACCCTGTTCGCACAAATCAAATCCCTCGTCAGATTCCTGAGCAGTCGTTCTATACGAAGCCATTACCTGGCATCATCATGGGAGGGATTCTTCCTTTTGGATGTATCTTCATACAGTTGTTCTTTATTCTCAATAGTATTTGGTAAGTTAATCACGATCTATTTGAATTTCTCTGTCATAAAAAGTGATCATTTCTTTGTGAAAGTTTTTCTTCAAGGTCCTTTGCCTGATTTTTTTGTGATGCAGGGCTACCATAATACTGGTTCAATAAAAAATTAAATGTTATTTTGTGATTTCGAAGGTACTCAGTGTCTGGTTTGCTTTTTGGGGTGTGTAGAGAGGTGGCTGAAATGCTTAGCAATTTATAGCTGACTTAAAATATTCAGATAATTTGTTTTCTCATACTACTCCTGTGACTTCATGTGGACGTGTCTGAAGCTGACATGGCATATAACTTGAAAGCAGTTAAGTATATTAAAATTGACTTGAGGGGGTTTTGTAGTTGTTGTTAGGCTAGAAAAGTATTACAACTCTTTGGAGAAAAAAAAGGAATTAAGAAAAAATTCTTGTGAAATCTTTATAAAGGAGCCAAGAGTAATTACTTTAAAAAATAAAGCACCAAAGACTAGTCCAGTATAAGTGCATTCTGATGTGAGCTCAGCACACTGACAAACTAATCTACTGTGAGGAATTTGTCTTCCTTCTGGCACAATTTAGTTATTGGATCTTGTTAAACTGTTTCTGAACCTTGAATAGGTGCCTCTACCCAACATAGACAGCTACAGCATTTGACATTTCTTGTTATTTTGCGGCTCTGCCCCTTTGATTGAAATGTGAGGTGAAATCCACAAGTGAAGTTCTGCTGAAGTCAGTGAAAGAGGTCATGCTGACTTCACTGGAACTGTAGTTTCACCATTATGTCACTTCTTTCCTAAAATCTCAACCAGACGCATACTTAAGGCTTGCTTTCTTACTGTTCTCAGACTGAACTGCTAATGCACCTCTTCTTCAGTTAGAAAATAGTCAATTTTATGGCTGACAGTACTTCAATGGGAAGGGAACTACTTCATGTGAGGGTGGTATTACTGCATATGAAGAAATAATACTAGCACAATGGCCATTTAAATTTTTTTTAACTTCCTTTTATAGGTCCCACCAGATGTATTACATGTTTGGCTTCCTGTTTCTGGTATTCATTATTTTGGTTATTACATGTTCTGAGGCTACAATATTGCTCTGCTACTTCCATCTATGTGCTGAGGTAAGAAGTATTCTTCAGTATTCAAACTTAATACTGTTTTAGGAATGCTTCAAAAATGTTAACACTTTGTAATTAAAAATAAGTGTTCTAATATCCAACATGAACACCATTACTAGATGAGAGGTACTTAAACCATGTCTTTCAAAAGTGAAGTGGGCCACTTTTGGTGAAACTTGTAACAAATATTAAAAGCCTGCACTGGGTATTGCTAAATCAGAGATCACATGTTACCTCCCAATTTTCTCAAAATGCTAAACTAAACCATTACCTTTGTTCAATCGGAGTGCATTTTGGACTTGTCTAGCCTTGGGAAAAAATATCTCTGGCTAGAAATAAGTACATCTGGCTTATTTGGGGATTTAGTATTTTGTCAATGTGATATTGGTCTTTAGATTTCTTATCTCTAGTTGTGAATGGTGTAATTAAAACAGTATTGATTATGTATAGTTCTTTTTCCTGTAGATAGAAAACCTATAAAAACTGACTTTTGGGCAAAGTGATATAGAAAAAGTAGCTCTGCATTCAGTAGCAGGGTCCATGCCTTAGAGGTGTGTGCAGTATTGCTAATACTTCTCTTTTCCTCGTTCCCAGGATTATCACTGGCAGTGGCGCTCCTTTCTCACCAGTGGTTTCACCGCTGTTTATTTCCTAATATATGCAATACATTATTTTTTCTCTAAACTGCAAATCACAGGAACAGCCAGCACCATTTTGTATTTTGGTTATACCATGATTATGGTTTTGATCTTCTTCCTTTTTACGGGTAAGTGTATTAAACCTTAATGTTACACTTTGAGGCTACCATTAGTTTTACACAGTAGAATCTTTGGCAAAACTTAGTCTTGATATAGAATTACAGATGTATGTTTCCCTTTGATTTTTTTCCAGGTAGTTGTGTAACATATTGCAACTCCAATCACAAATTTTAGTGACAGGTATTAAGTGAGGATGAAGCAAAGCTACTGCTAATTTGAACTGTAGCTAATAATTAGATTTTCAAATATGTGATAAGTACTTCTCCAGATTTCATTCTTATGTTAGTCATGTGACAAACTCAGTTTTTTTAGTTAGTTCTCTTTGGAGAAGCACACTTCAAATCACACACAATGAGGTAGTATAAAGTTAGTGTCAAGATAAAAACTGCAGATTTTGGGGAATAGGAGGGAGGAGAGACAGGAGTAAAAGTTGACAGAGAATCCTTTTTTTTTTTTTTAAATTTGCTCTCGTCCAGAATTTATTTATTTATCCTCTTTCTCAATTGCATTGAAGTGGCATGGGAAGCAGACTGAATTTCCCTTAACATTTTCTGTATCCATCTTGTCAGAACCTTGTAATCTTTGTTGTGAGCTTTTGGAAAAACACCTGCCTTAGGTGCTGCATTTCAATTTCCTCTTCAGTAAGTGAGATGAGGTCGCAAAATTTTCAGTTGACATCTTCAGCACTAACAAGGAACCTTCAGTCAGACACACGTATCCCTTGTTTAGGATGTAAGAATGGCAGTGAAAATGCAAGAAGTCTCTGTTCAAACTGATGCAAGAAGGCAGCAACTGCCAACTCTTCAAAAAATCTTAAGAACTCTGTGTCCTGCTCCAGCAGAATGCAATCTGTCCTTGTGTACTTTACCCTTTAGAGCAACATTTTTGAAACTATTTTGAACCAATCAATGGTTTAAATAATTTCAAGCTTTATGTTTATGGTGGCATTTAATGTACACACTATATTTTGAGGCCTCCCAGAATACAAATGGCTTGTCATCAGAGCTTTTCATACAGCTCTCACTGTAACTATTAAGTAGAATTTTCATTTCCACTTATCATAGGAGAGCAAAAATAGTCTAATGAGAAAAGAATGACATTTGAGAATGGTCTTCATTTTCAGTGTAACCAAATATTATTCAGACATTGCCACTTCAGCTAAGGAAGTATTGAAGCTGTTTGTGCACCATGAGTGAAGGCACATGATGGTGAACAGGAGCAATGGCCTGCAAGGATTTTGTTAGGTCATTGACTGTTAAGAGGAAGGCATGAGATTTAGGTACATTATATAATCTCATTGAAAAGTGATCAAGCCGTGTTCCAAAAATGGTTAGTTTTATCTTCCATTCTCCATTTTAAGTCCATCTAATGTGTTCTGGCATTGCTTGCGGATAGTTTGCAATTTATACAGCTCTACTTTATTTATATTTTCTGTACCACTTAGCAAGTTGTTTGGAATGTGTAGATCAGAGGTTCTGCCTCCCTTGCTCACTTTGTCTTCCTTCTCACACTGCTTTTCTCTGAACCTTTGTTTCTGGTCTGGATTTACTGATAGTCTCATTGAACTAAAGAATGGAATGCATGGTTGTTCAACTAGAAATTAATGTGTAGTGCTGTGTGGAGATCGATTTTAAATGCAGTGCAAACTTACAAAGTAGCATGAAAAAAAATTAGGCCTTTCTAAGTGTAAGGTCAATTAATTTAGTTTCACTAGCTTTTCCAACAGATGTTCAAGCATGTCTGCCTTTAATTGTAAATGGCTTTACTCAAACCCAGGACTGTGTTTACCCTGTCTTCTTTGTTCACTCGGTTTACTTTGGATGCATGGGGGAATTCTGAAGTACACACATTCAAGGGGACTTACAGTAATTTTCTATGCAGACATTTGGTTTAGCTGCCTTTCTGTAACTCAGGTACCCATATAATTTCCATCTTTTGCCATTTCCATCTTTTGCCCTTACTCTTTCAAGTCAGTCATGCCACATGATGTTGTCTGGAGATATTAAGATGTGACTGATGCATCCCTCTTTTCCTTTGGTCATGTGTTCACTTGCCGTTGACCAAGTGGTTGTGCAGCACCCGCCAGCAAATCTGGGGAGTCATTTTTAGGGTGGGTCAACAAGCAGGCAAAGAAGAGCTGGTTTATTCTCAGCCCCCTTAGATGCTTTCTGTGGCAGTCACTTGTTTTTAATTGGGACAGTGGAGATGTGAGTCATGGTGTACAACTTGAATTAAGATTTCGGTGTGCTCTTGGTTTTTTAGGTTTTCAGTTTCTATATTAAAATCAGGGGAGTTAACATGTGAAGTTAACGAGACAGTTTGAACTTTGAAACATCATATGTGTAATGATTTTTTTTGTCTACTTCCCCCAAGATTAATTACAAATTATCTTTTAATTTGGGGCAATAATCCTATTTCTTAACACTTAAGAATAATTTTGTCCATTTAGGTTGATAAGAATTCAAAAGCAGATATGTTCAGTCCTCTGAGATTTACTGAAGTGCGCTGAGATAAGGTTTTACTGAAGAAATTAAGAGGCAGGGTAAAGAGACAGGGAGTTCTTCTCCAATTTCTTAAACAAAAAAAGTATATTAGCAATTTAGCAAAAACTGCTCAAAGGCAACTGACTTCCCGTGTCAGGATGATGAAGAAGCTAAAAGGAAAAAATCATAATTGTTGTATCAAAACTATTCTGCTGCTGCTTACTCATCTGTTAAAAATCGTCAGTATCAGGAAGGGTTTTGACAGTGCCCTGCTGCTATGTCAGTGTAACACATGCTTCAGGCACTTGCATCCACACTGCATTCCAGGTCATTGATCAGACCCAGCAGGCACAATACCGGGAGCTACATGACAAATCTTGGATTCACAGCTGGGACCACAACTACGTATCACAGTAAATGAGTCAGTTAAACATCAGTAGTTGAGGAAGCGTAAAGGGAAGTAGAAAATTACCATGATATCATTCATGGTTCCTTTCAAGCTTTTGTAGCGAATGAGTTGCCACACAACTTCTGTTGTGCCTTTTACCAAATCTAAAACAAAGGTGATTATTTTTCTTTTAAAGAACCTCTCTGGCTCTTATGTAAGTTAAGGCTATAATTTTAGAAGAGGTACTCAGGCAGATACCAGATAATCTTCAGGGGTTTTTTTCCGGTTCTAGTTCTTGTGGGAAATTAAGGCTCCTGTACCAGGTGTTCTGAGCTGCTATTTAGTCCTATATCAATGTGGTTGAGGCTGAATTTTGAAGTAATTCAGTTAGATTAACAAAACCCAACTATATGAACTTCCACATCCAAAATAATAATTTTATTAAAAGCTTCTGTTGTTGTTTCACAAAGAAAAGGGATAAAGCTATTTTTATCCTGCTAAAAGGATAAGTTGTCAGGAAAATGGTCTCCATTCCTTAAATTTCAGTTCAGGTTTGCATATATCTTTTGACAGCCTTAAGTATTTCAGAAGTGTTTATTGTTCAGGAATGTAACACATGTTTTCAGTAGGAACTACAAGTTGTGTAGTAACTGCATTATGGTTTGAAATTTGTATTATCTTGATGTATGTAGAAATAAAGGTAGTGCTCTAATTTTCCAAGACCTTGAGGTATAGCTAAGAAATGAGAACTCCCTTTGCTGTCAGTTTAATTGGTTTATTAAGTATGATAAGAGCATTCTAACAGCTAAGCAGATGAGATAAAGTGTGTGTGACTAGTCACTGAAGAGGGGTGAAATGGAGCAGTGGGAAGGAGTTGGACTGCAGCATACTGAAAGAACAAAGAACAAGTATGTAGTAAGGCAAATAACACAGAAACATCTTAAAAGAAGAGTCTTCCACATAATCAGCTCTATGATCATGAAAACAGTGAGATACTTGATAGAGTAGTTGATGCCTCTAAAGGCCAGGTACTGTCTAACTCTCCATTGTCTTTTCCATTATCTGATCTGCCTGCATATACGTATGTCCTAATTCATGAAGTACAGGTAGAAATTGGTGTTTCTCATGTCAGAGTTCCTAACATGTCACTTTTTTCTTTTTTTTTTTTTTTTTTTTTTAGGGACAATTGGATTCTTTGCATGCTTCTGGTTTGTAACCAAAATATACAGTGTAGTGAAAGTCGATTGAAGAAATCAATATAAAGAATTAATACAGAAGAGGTTTAATCTTCATTAATGTAACTTAAAGGCCTGGTCTTGTGAGCTTTATCAGAAGTATTGGCTTCCTTTTCTTTGAGAACGATACTGAATATGCACCTACTTTTCCACTAACACGTTTGTATTGTGACTTAACCTGTTTTCATTCAATCTTAATGAAGATCGGAGTTACAATATTTATGGATTTGTAAATACAATTATACTTTAAAAGAAATGTTAAATTCTAATGGCAGAGTAGAAGTGGCTGTATTACACACCTTAACGATACTTCTGATCAAAGTACAACTGTAAATAGGTTTTTCTAGCTTGGTAGGTGGGATGAATTATTTTTCTTTGAGGGAAACGAGAACTTTTTATTATGCTAACTTTGAAGGATGATTCTTAAGAAGTGTTGCTTTTAGTCTGGGTGTGATTTTTATTTTCTACTGGTGTTATGTCCATAAATATTCTGATTTCTGTGACTAAATTAGTTTTGGTGTTCTCAGCCTTTTAAACTATGTGCCTCTGAGTCCCTGAATTTATAAATTCATAATCTAATAAACAGTGTAAAAATGTCTTCAGTGGCTTATTACATATTACAAGTTCATAAAAAATATGTAAATACAATTATATTGAAGATGGATGCTTTAAGATTGCATAGAGTATTTTATGGCATTTTCTATGGTTTAATGTATATTGACTCACCCTTGTATCTGCAAGAAATGTTGTTTGTGCAACATGGCTATAACACAGAAATGTGATTGTGGCGCATGAGAACTAAATTATACACACATTAACAAAATCACTTTGCAGCATTAATCCAGTCCTTAACCTAGAGACATTTCCAGAGATTGCTATGGAATTGTAAGTATGTTGAGAAGATCTTACAGTGCATGAGTCAGCATTCTGTGCTGATCTTGCTTTTAGATCTCAATGATGCATATTCTATAGGGCAACTATTGCTGATTGTACTTAATGTAGGTTAAAAAATAAAAGAAAATTACTATTTTTGCCTTATATTAAGAGACTAATGTCAATTTTGGATGACTGGCATTAAACCTATGTTTGCTTTTTTTTTCGAAATGGAGTATTTTGTTCAAACTTTGTTTAGTAGTTTTAGACTCATAACACAATTTGGCTTTTGGTGTGTTTTCACAAGCCTGGTAAAATTTTATTTTAAATTAAACTTCATGGACCAATTGCCATTCATAAGGTTGGGGAGAGGGGTGTTATTCTTATCAGTTTACTTTTCTAAATGACCTTAACCTAATAATGCTTGAATACTGAACTCAATAAAAATATCTTTGGTTAAGGTAACTTGTCATTATTAACCTTCTAAGAGTTAGCACAGCAAAAGCTTCAGGAGGCATTTCCACAATTGCTGTGCTCCACAACCCCTTCCAGATGAACCCCAGCTCTCGTGCCCTGCCTGTCACCAGCCACAGCTCTTTTGGGATGTCATGGACAGGCTTGTTCTTGTCCCTCTCCCAACGTGCAGTCACTAGGAAATGCTGATTTTAGATAAATCTTCCATGTTTTATGTTGAAAACAGGAAGAGGGTGAATGTGGAGTGAACTGCAGTGTGACTCTTGATAGTAATATTACATTTCATAGTTCTAAAAATTAGAATCATCTCTGTTTTTGTGATCACCTGTACGTATAGTCACTGCTCAAAATCATCAGTAGTTATTACACAAAGGGAAAAATTAGTTTGAGAAACATGATATATATGAAATATAATGGATGCTCAAGAGTCTGGATGCAGTGACATGAAAACAGATTTTTGTGATGTATTTACAACTGCTGTTAAAAAATCAGATTAATGGAAGTGAGATGAAGCCACTGTGGTGTGTATAAGGGTTTGAAACTGATGGGCGTGTTTCCTTGGGGTTTTTTTCCTACAGACTGGATGAGTCATGGCAGCTTCATAAGTATCTTATTTTCACCTTTAAAGGCAGTTTGTGAAATGTGTCATTATGTTTTGGAATCTAAACCTGCTGCAGAGTTTTTCAAACAGCCTTGCCCTGTAACAATTGCAGCAATTTTGCAGTGGGTATGTTAAAAGTTTCAGCGTGGAGTACTTGAGACAATCCAGAAAGTTTAAAATGCCATTGATTTTACAGAAGAGCTGCTCTAAAGTTGTCTCTGCCCTTGTAACCCATTATTGTCCCAGATAATTTTAAAAGCTTTTTTAGCCTTTAGGCTTCTGGTGTGTTTAAGGCATCTAAATGTTCTTCTGCATACTGCATCTGTTACTCAGATCTCTTAGGAGACCTGGGCTTTTGTCTAAACTTTCAAAATACTGTCCCTTTCCAAAATCTTACCATATTGCCCTGCATTTTCTTAAAATGCACTTATTGCATGGATGTCTGAGAAAATGTAAGTTAATAGGAAGGCTCAGAGGGAGGACAATTGCTGAGCTGCATGAAGACAGAGCAAATTTAAACAAAATACTTCAGAGAAGATTTCAGAGTCTAAAAAAAGTGACCAAGCGTTATCTGAAAGGAATCCTTGGTCCAAACTGTGTTATGAAAAAATGATGTGGGCGGGAGTTAGTGGTTTAGGTTTTTTTCTCTAAGAAAGAAAAAATAAAAAAATCAGCTTTATGGCAAGCTGTCTCTCATGGCAAGCTCCCTGGGCCCATCTTTAGCCTGGTAGTTTCCCTTATCCAAAAGCCTGTCTGTGTTTGAACACCTGTAAGAGTCCTCAGTTTCCTGCAGTCATACAGATCATGTGTCCTCAGCTGCTTGGCTGAAGCCTTGTGACCATTATCATAAACATTAGGTGACTGTGAGTGAGTTGTGGACAGTATCTCGGTGCTTTTTGTGCAATTTTCAGGTAAAAGGCAGTGAGGGATGTCAGGAAAAGTCTGGAAGTGAGGATGAGAGGTGAAACGGTGGAATTTCAGGCAGGCATCTGATGTCCTCAGGTCTACTGATCTGAGTATCTGTTTTGAATGGATGGAGAATCATCAACCAAGTCTTGTTCGAACTGATGTACAAATAAAAAACTGAAATGTGCATGTGAAATATTGTTTTGCTAATACTAGTAAAGGCAAAAATTAACAACCTGAGTGGAGTAGTCTGGACAATATCTGTAGTTCAGGCAAGATGGGGAGAAGTGAGAGACTTTGAAAAGTAGTGAATTTGGTGTATCTGACTTTGGTCAGTAGAGTGGGAAATTGCAGCCAAATTTTTCTGTAAAGCTTTGTGAGATTGATGAGGAGGGACTGCTGCAACTGATCCAGATGATGTTGGCAGTGCAGAGTAAGTAAAAACTGAAGGTACTCAGTGAATTGTTTCTCTGCTGATTACTTGGAGTAAGTTACCTGAAACATAGTAATGGAAGTATGGAAAATCCCTAACGGCTGATATTTTTGGATTTGATTGTTGATTAAACACAGTCCTAAGCATAGAATCACAGAATGGTAGAACAGTCCAATCGTATTTTTTTGCTGGGGGTTTTTTTGGTGTTTTTTTCTTGTGTTTTGTTTGTGTGGTTTTTGCTGTTTTGTTGTTTTGTTTTTTCTTTTAATTGAATGCCACTGCAGTATTTGGTTCAATGTTCTTGTTCCTGGAATGCATGGGATAGAACTTCAGGAACCTTAGCTGGTGTGGGACACATGTGTCTGTGAGTTTATGCCATGAAGTTGCAGACCGTCGTCTTTGGACATCCTACCAGTTTGGACACCTTTGTTTTGAGGGGCACCTATACGTCCAGCTCCAACAGCACATCACAATTACGTATTTTCTTCAGGGAAGGAAGATCATTTGTGCAGAGATGTTCTAGTCTTCTACTATCTATGCTGTTTTCTACTAATTTAATTTTTTATTCTCAGTATCCCACTGTTTCGCCTTATGCCAGGCAGTTATTAGTGATCTACTTATTTGTATAGCTCTACAAATCTGTTCCTTGACAGACTCCTAAAGTATTTCTGCTGTTACCTCATATATTGACTTCAGATGCGTGTGCCTACCCAAGTGTGTGACACTTCAGATTAAAGCACAAACCTTCAGGGACTACTGAAGACTTAATTTATCGCTTGATTACTGTATAGCTGCTATCATGCACTTTCTTCCTTCTTATGGGAAACATCTGGAACTCACTGTTGATGAGATGAAAATAGTTAACTGCTTGTAAATCAGATAAGCCAGAAGATTACAAATGAAGCCTGTCATATTTGGGTGATGGCACATTCTTGTCACTTGGGAGGATTCAGCATTTTTATTGAAAATGCAGTTGAAGTTCTTTCCCGCTGAGTTATTAGGGCATTACCTGTGGCCACAGCACACGCACAAGTACAGGGTGCTGGAGCAGAGCCAAGGGGATGGTAGGAAGGCTTTACCAGAGCAGTCTACTGGAGGGGCTTATCCTTGGCATTACATCTTTGTGTGCTCACTTCAAAGGTTCTGGAAGTGGGCAGGCAAAAATCATGGCAAAGAACAGTAACGGTGGTTGTAAAAGCAATTTATCAGTGAACAAACTAGTATTGTGTCTCCTGCATCTAGGATGGACATGCTGCTAGGAAGGGTCCTTTAGTATTCACTGTATTTCCACCTTCCTTTATGAAGATTAGTTGTCTTTAATTGGGAACCTGTTCTGATACTTTCAAACAGTTTTTCTAAGTTCACTACAAAACAGTATTCCACAGGGTGTCTTGAGAGGCTGAATAGTCTAGGCAGTGAAAAGGGCCAAATGCCACGTCTGAGCTCACATGTTCGCTCAGGTCCACTCAGTTTCTGAACAGTTCACCACAAGTGTTCTTTTGCTGCTGCTGCAAGACTTGGTGTGGCTCATGTGGAGTGGTTTTGGTTTTTTGTGGGTTTTTTGTTTTTTGGGGTTTTTTTAGTGGGGGGGTGCGGGGGGAGTTGGTATGTGTGTGGTTTGGGGGTTTTTTGTTCTTTGGTTTTTTTCAGGGGGGATCTCTTGGGCTTTCTTTAGAGGTTGGAGTTTTTGTCCAATAATATCAAAAAGACAGATTTATTTTTAAATCTCATCTCTATTTTGGGGAAATTATTAAGGTAAAGAAGACATTCTTCCTGATATTTTTCCCAGCTCTGCATGACTTTCTTTTGATTTGTTCACAATTACGCGTTTGGTTGAGGTACGTGAAATCATTAAAATGACTTGGCTACAGCTATGCAAAGAAGAAAAATGCGCACATGAGAAGCAGGGCGGGCACATGCACGTACAGCCTGGCCTCAGCTTGCCCTCAGTGTTGCAGAAGATGAACTTCTCTGGAAGTTGGTAAAAGCAGGTGGGCTGTGTTCTGCTCCCACCTACTGCACACACTAGAAATTATTTGGGATATTACTGAGGAGGTCAGTGGGCTTCCAGGGAGGCCCATTCTTTCCCTTTGTAGCCCAAGGATACAAGAGTAGGGTTGTGACATTTCCAGCCTTGCTTAGGAGCTACAAAATGGAGCAGAGTCAGATCTCTTTCCTACTTTTTCCAGCAGGTTCTCACAAGGAGTCCTCTCCACTTTTCCACAGGAAAAAACTCTTCTCTGCCCACTGCAGCAAGGCTAGCAAGATAGCTGAGAAAAAATCAGTGTTTTGTTGTCACCCTTCTGGTATCTGCTGGCTGTAGTGACAGCAACAGAGCTAAATCACAGTTACATGCGTTCTGCTGCATGATGTCAGATCAGTGCAGCCCTGAGGCAGGTGGAGGGCAGAGCCAAGGGGAAGCAGCAGGTGGCTGTTTATCCCAGAAAGCAGGATCTCTGCAGTAACACTGGAGAAAAATTACAGAGAGGAAAAAGCATGCTTCGTTCCCTTCAAGGAGGACAATATCCAGACCCAGGGGGGTGAAGCCCAAAGAAAGAATGAAAACAAGAATTGGCTAATGTACTAGGAAAATGATGGTTTATTAAACCTAAGTCTTTTCTGTCAGTCTGTTACCAGTTTCAAGTGGGGGGTTTTGTCGGAAGAGACATCATAGATTCAGAACTGAATTTCTGAGTATACCAAGACAAGCAGACAAATTTGGACAGATTAAGATGTGACTCTAAATCCCCAGAGATTTTCTTGACCAGAGGATTATTTCAGGGTTACTGTGTCTATCTTTCTGTTTCTTGAAACAGCTTTGCCAGCAGGTTGGTGAAGACTGTTGGTGCACAGAGTGAGACAGAACTTGCAGTCTCAGTGTTTTATTGGGACAGGAGACTGTCTCCTATTTCACTCATCACTTCTGAGGATTGCTGGTAAAATAACCTAGGCAAACCATCTGCCATATAATTTGATGCAGAAATACATTTCTGTACACTTACAGCAGTCAATGTTCAAATAAATACCCAGCATAAGCCCTTACATTCTGGTGGGCCATCTCTGTGCAGGACTGGGAAGGGAAAATTGCAGCCTTGGAGTCCTCAATAAAAACACCTCCAGAGAAAAGGGATAAATAGGAGACATAAATTGCATGAAAAATGTTAGAGTTCTAGGGCTGCAAATAGATGACGGCAGAGACAAATACTCACTGCACTTTTACTTAACTTTGAATCTTGTAGCCTGAGCAAATACAAAGCTGCAACACTGCTAGTTGATACACTGCTAGTACATAGCATAAGTCCATCTAAGTCAGAGCTACTCACACCAAAAGATGTTCATGGAAGAACAAATAAATATGCTCTTAGAAGGACTACAGGAGTCAAGAGCTCTATTTACCTATTTAAATTTCAAAAGAAAATCTGCACTATCTTGAATAAAAGGGAAAAGGAACCAGAGTAATTTGAAAATTTAAAGCAATATCAAGTATAAATTACATAAAAATGATGCTAATGGTGCAAAGAATTGCTGAATGATTTTTCATGGGTTTTGGTAAATTTATTTGGAATATGAAGGAACTGGACATTTTCAGGAAGTCACGATGCAGAAGTTGATATTGAAGTAGTTTGTTCCTCTTGAAAAGACAGAGTACATGAAGAAAAGTGCTGTCATAACCCAATTTGAGCAAGGCCAGTGTCCAGTTCACAGGCAAGACAGCTCTTGGGCCTGCTTTGAGTTACAAATCCTTAAGAACAGAAAAAATTCTGAGATCGTGCCCTCAGCCCCACCAAGCTCTGCTCTTCTGCAAGGCTGTGATCTGGTAATGTTTCAGACTTTGTTTTGGCCTTCTCTCCTCCATCACCCAGTGAGGCTGGACTTCCCAGATGTGTCCCTTCATGTTTATTTGCGTTGGTGCAAACATGTTTTTTTCTTTTAACATAGCTTTAATATAGTAGTCACATGTGGATGAGTGAAGGCATAGGAAGAAGCAGATGTGTCTCCCACCTCCATGTCTTGCTGGCAGTGGCAACATCCACAGCAGGGGCAAAAGATATTTGATAAATCTAACAAATTAACAATAATTATTACCCACCCTTTTCATTATAACTTTGAGCCATTTGTTCCATCATCTCACTGCCTGCCCTGTGTGTTGAGCAATTTGGTTGGGTTTTTCTTGAGGTTTTTTTCCTCCCTTACTGTTGTTCATTGTCACAGAAACTCCTGCCAAAATTTCCTTAGAATGTACTCAAAACCTAGAGGTGTTTGGGAAGCCATGTAGAAGTCTGTAGCAAAGGATCACAGACTGGTATCAAAGAATTGCTAACACTACAAATTAAATTTCTAAAATTTGGCATTTTTGAGGGGCCGGGTTTATTCCTATAGATGAACGCTGACAAGATTTTTACACACGGAAGCGACTGAATTCATACTACGGTCACCAAGTTTAACAGTCTCATTTTCAACTATTCTGTTAAAAATCAAGTAACTAAAGGCTACTCCTAAATATCCCAATGCCACAGTGGTTAATCAGGCCAGCCATTGTTATCTGGGAGATACACAGGCAGCTGTCATAGTAGCTGTCACTTAACAGCAGCATTAAGTATAAACCACAGCATTAAAATAACAAACAGAAGAGGAAAGCTGGGCTGCAGAAGGATTATCCTGGGTCCGGTCCATACTGAAAACACCACATGACCTTCTTCGCAAAATGGTAGTCAATCACTTGGTTGCGTGGCAGTCAGTGATCCCCCTGGTGAAACTCTGGAAGGCATCCTCTTCTCAAAATTACTCCTGATAGAGATTTTTCTTGTCTGCTTAGAGCGCAGATTTGGAAGCTTATTTGGTATTACTGAGAATGATGATCTATTTTTGAAGACTGTTCTTCCACGATGGATGACAATGGCTTTCTGTGTGGTGGTCTACATCTACTGGCCAAAATTATTTGTCATTTTTACTTTCAGTTTAACTTAGGTTTAATTGTCTTGATTTAAGCCTCTTGCAGTAACACTAAGCTGCTTTTGTTTTTACTTTGGATCCAATAATTTTAATGTTTCCTCCATATGGCAGTGGGTTTTTAAGGAAAAAACAAGGTCTGAGATGGAGTTATTTGAATGGATTGAAATTTGGAAAGTGAAACTAAAAATATAAATAGAAAATACCAAGTTAATGTTATCTATATGTAGGGAATTCCTGTGTGATATGCTAAAAAAATTCACAAAATTTTTCACTTCATATGTTCAGCCCTTTTCTGTCTTCAGTGGATTCTCTAAGCCTTCAGCAGCTGGATAAGCCACATATCTACTCCTCTGGGTTGAATGCCAGAGAATAACAGTCATAAAATACATTTCAGTGATTCTAAACAATGAATTACCCCTCCTTGTCAAAAACATTTTTGTCAACCATAACTTGCCTGTGGGCTTATTCTCTTGAGTGTGGGTACTTTGTTAGCCAAATTTCCTTTATAGTCACTTGGATTATTAGCATGGGGAGAAATACAGGTCTGTCAACCCAATTTTTTAGTCTAATAGGTAAAATTGGTAAATATTCTTCCTTTGAAAACATTTAATCATTTGTTAAATTGGTAAAGCAAATAATTGCTTCACTGGAGTCTGAAATCTGAGTCCTCTGCCAGTTGTGGTTATGTCTTGTGAGGCCAGCCAGGAAGTCTTCACTCCCAAAGGTGGTTTGTCAGAGGCTACATTCATGTTAGATCTGCAGGCTGAAATGTTCATGTGCCCACCTTGAACATTGGTAGGCACATGCATTTCGTTTCAGTCATGCTTGGTTAGCCAAGATCTCCTTCTTAAATCAGCTGATTTCAACTAAACACCTTGAAGAGTAATCATATGATCCTTTCTCCCAAGTCACTGCCAGGCAATTCAGGAGCTCCTGCAGGTCAGTCATTTACGACCACAGCTGAAACAGAGTATCTGTGTTGTTTTAGTTAAAGCACGATTCTCTCTCTTTGCCTGTAAAGATGTAAGATACAGGAAGTGGCACATTTCTGCATCTGCTTGCACTCGTTTGGTTGCATTTAATTCAGGTTGGTTTTCACATCTGGGCTCTAAGGTGGGAAGCTTTTCAGTCCTTGACTGATCTAAAAGTCAGAGAACGAATTTCCTGCCATGTGATAGCCATATGGATGATTTGGGTCTACTTGATGGCTGAAAATATTTGCATGCCATTAAAATCATTACAACAACTACTTTTCACACCATGTCAGTAACAATACTGGAGTCCATTTAACTAGAGGTTAAATGAAATGTGTATTTCCAGTGTACTCCAGTAACATTGGTTACTGTGAGGGTACTGGGAGGCAGGGTCTCTGTGTTCCTACACGCATGATAACCACGAATGACAAAGTCAGCAGATGCTTCAATTCATGATCTGGGACCAGCACTAAATTTACATCTGCCTTATCCACATGGAGAGCTTCAGAGAGCTCCCAGCTTGATTTTGCTGTGGCATGTAGCACTGAGCGCTGGCATGAGTCACTGAGGGAGCTACCTGGCAATTTTACTCTATGGGATGAACACAAAACCCTGCAATTCTAATTCATGCAAAAGGGAAAGGGAAATTTAGTTTTCAATCTCCTAGCCAAAACGGAACATGGCAGGCAAAGTGCTTGTGTGAATTTCCAAGGGATTCCAAGTTCTCACAGTGGCCAGGGCCCACCTGAGTATCCTGAAGGAGTTCTGCTATCAGCAGCTATGGTCTATGCTTAAGGACAGAGGTCTAAAATAATTATGTCCCACTATTCATCTAAAGAAAAGTCTGTGGGTTTTGCTGGGATGTACTGGTACTTGGCTTATTTAAGGAATGCAAAATAATTTCACTTGATGTCTCATATATCAAAAACATTAATGAAATCTTATCACACCTGCCAAATCTTCAGTTCTTTTTATAGAAATGAGAAAATTACCGCGTTGAAGTGATGTAAGACGCTGTCCTTTGGATGTTTAATGATCTTTGGAAAACTCTTATTTTTAGATACCTCCTTTCTGAAATGACAAAAAGCAGTAGCAAGGAAATGATGTTTCAGACTCTGTAGACAGAATAATACATTTGGAGTATGCACTGTATTTGGAACACGTGTTCTTATCTTCTTGATCTCAGCAAATTTACTGGAAATCAGTTTCTGAAAAAAACTCTGGTTTTGAGTTTTCTTTTTCCTACTTTTTTACATTTTAGCATTAAAGGATAATAGACTATGTGCAGTCTGTTATATATGGACTTTGGAAACGTTAAAAAATTATGTAGTGATTGGTAGGCTGGCTAGATTTAGTTTCTCTACACCTTTAAATGTTTCTTTCATTTACTATTACAGCAGAGCACAACTTCTGAAGCTTACAAATCCAAGTTGTTAGTACCACAGGGCTATGTTACAAAAGACTTTTTAACTAAGGAGAAGTAAAGGCTAAATTGTACAAACCTTTAGTTCAGGATTAGAGAGAAACTGAACATTCCTTAAATGTTGCCTTGAGGAGAGCTGAGAGGGTAAATCAAGCTCACCAGCTTTTTCTACAGATTTTCCCCTCCAGTTTCCCATAGCTGAGTCCCCAGTTCTTTGGCCACAATTGCTCTTTTGGAGATGCCAAAAGGTCCTTCTTTTCTTTCATGTTGATTCATGTGACTCTTTTTAGAAAATGAAGGTCTCCTGGTCCCTGCTGCACTACCCTGTGCATGAGCATCATGGCTTACAAGTACAGTTGTCTCCTCTACTTGCAAGTCATGCTTGCTCCCAAAGCAATGCCTTGGTGGATGCCTTGTGCTGACTCCATTTGCTGTGCCCTTCTGCATGAGGTTTCATAAGCTTCTTACAAACCACTGCATCATATGCCCAGGGGCTGTACAGATGTAGGAAGTGGACCTGAAAGCTAACAGATACAATCAGCTGATGGATAGTCCATGGAAGAGAAATCACCAGCACACGCACGCTTGCAGGAGTTTAATTTGCTTGATATGAGTGTCTGAACCCCCATTCAGAAATGTCCAGACTCTTCTATAAAGTAGGAACAATAGGGACTGGGACTAGCAACAACAGGATTAAAAAAGGCCTAAAAAACCCCACAGCTAAAACTGGGATTAGAAACGATTTTTTTAATATGACTTGCAGTATAACAAATTTAGTATAAACGCATTCCACCTTGGGGGGAAAAATGGCTCTGTTCTACTTACCTTTTTGTAAATACCATTTGATTTCTATACACAATTTTTTCTTTTCATGCTGGCACTTCACTACTGAAACTTTACTTTGCCTACTAGTTCACTTGAAAACGAGTGTCAAACAGAGTTCAGTTCTCTTACACAGAGTGAGCTTTAAAGGCAACGATCCGTGGCAGGCACACAAACAAACCAAAGGGTCTCTGCCTTTTAAACAAACACATTTCCCTCCCCCTTCAGCCAGTAAACAGCTTCTGTCTGCAGATTTGGGCCTGTATAGAAGAGATTTTTAAGATGCCAGCTGACCTGTCCAACAGCCTCATAATCCTTAAATCATCTGCTCGTCATGTTCACGTGGAGATGTCACCAAAAAGGCTTGTTGACAACCTTCTGTTGTACTAAAGATAAGTCTGTAAAACTGAACTGTCTTACTTAGTACCTAACTTCACCACATGGTTGAATAAAACTTCCCCTTCTGACAAATTCAGAAAGATTCTTGACAGAAGATTTTATGAAAAAAATACTTTTGGTTTCCTGTTTGTGTTAGATTAAATTGGCAGTGATCTGTACAACAGCTAGAGAACTCTTTTTAAAAAATAAATTTAAAAAAATTGACAAGTTATTATTTCAGAATTCTGATGTCCGTTCCATGCACATTCTCTTAAAATGCACCTTAAACCACTCAAATATCATATTTTATATTAGTATGAAGCTAAAATATTTTAATTAGTAACAAACTGATGACAGTTATTCAGTTTTTAATTTTGTAGTGCAAAGTGACAATTCTCAGGTCTTAACAAGAACTTGTATGGCAAAAAGGTAGAAATTTAGTGATCAAATACAAACTGTGGTAGTATAAGCATCAATGAATCTTTCAATCAAATTTTGGATTGAGTTATAAATATTAATCTCAGATAAACTGTTTTGTTACACATACAGCATGCTCTTATCCCAAACAACTCCTTAATCCATATTAATAATAGTCTAAGGATTAAGGGATCTATACTGTATACCGACACAATGTATTGAGTTCAGGTTCTATAGATGAATATTTCTGTGATCCATTTTAATGGCACACAAGCCATCAAAGCATTATGGTGTCAACAAGCCTGCAGATTATTTCCTGGCTTTCAACGCATCTTGCAGAAAAGTGAGTTTAATGAATCTCTAGAAAGGTGAAAACATTATCTAATCTATGGGAAGAGAGGACATTGAAATGAAAGTTGAGATTCTATAATTACTAACAAGCATTTAATATAATCAGTTATAAGATATACAGAATGTTTTGAAATCCATCAAAAGAACAATGCTAAGCAAGACAGTCTGCTTTCTTGTCCCCCTCCTCCATTTCACATGCACCACAATTTTCTCCTAGCATCCTCATTTTCCTCTCACAGCTTGCCAGTATTTCATGTAGGAAATCCATCATGATGGATTTTATTCTTTTTTGAAATAAATTTGCTCCAAATACCTCCATGTCTGTTATGTTCCTGCTTCTGAAATATAGGAACAACCACCCTGCATTAAGTAAAACTTGTGCTGGCAGCAGAGGTTCTCCAGCATCATCTATAAGGTAGGGAAGTGTTCCCACCACCCAACTTCACTTGGCAGCCTCAAAGGTAGGCCTGTAAGGTAACCCTGTAGTCAGGGAAAGGACATGCTCTTGCAAGGGATTGTTGGTCTGAGGTGCTGTCTTCTCAAGCAAGGAAGGTGTTGAACAGGATGGTCCAAGGTGGGCTGGAGTCAGTGCCCATACCCAGCACCCCCTCCTCTGGGAGGGGCATTGGCACTGCTCGCAGTCCCTTCTCTGGGGTGAAGTGCTGGGACACCTTCTCCCCAGTAGCTGAGTGGGCACTGTGTGAGCAAGGTAACACATGCTGGGGAAAGCATCTTAAACCATCCCCATGCATTAATCATCACTATGTGACTGGCTAACCCTCAGGAAACAGCCCCACTCCAGTCCAGGGAAAGCGTCTACACAATGCATAGCACCAAATGCAATGTGGAGATGTGTGAAGAAGAACCCAAATACAGAAACTACACCACTTTTTGTAATAGATCACCTGCTCCCATCTGGAGGATTGCCAAGCACATCTCTCCAAAGTCTCTTACAAACTGTTTTCCCATTTTTTCCCATTTGCCATGTCCCTTTCTAGACTCTCCCAGCCAGTGTATAGAATGTATGGGGGGTGTGCTGCTTCTTAGCATGAAAATATTTTGACTTTTCTGATTTCCAGTGATCCACAGAGCCACTTTTCAATAGTCTCCTCACAAAGTTGCAAAGTATATGACAGCATTTAAGTTGTATGACAACAAATTCACTGTAATATCCTCCTGATGTGGAGAAATGTGAATTTTATGTATCACTCACCAAGCATTTTCTTCAGTTTATGGCTGGACCTGTTCTCATCGTTTCTACTCCCTGAACCTTCACCTCAGCTACTGGCCCTTTTTTTTTTCCAGATGTTTTTCCCTTTTTTGACTTTCTTTTTCCATCTGTTGATGATGCTTACCAGCATCCCCAGCTTACTGGGGAAGGGAGGAGTTTGATTTCAAAGGTGGAGAACCAGACTTGGATGTTCTTTAAAGAATGTCCCTGGTGAGGAGGTTGGGACAGGCAAGGGGTATTTATCTTTCCTGAGGGGCTTCCTGTGATCTGGGGTGGACCCTAGAGCATAAGGCTGTGGACTTCCCCTGGTTCACTAGGATGATGGCAGCATCTCCAGGGTGTCTCTCTGCCCTCCGCAAGAGGAGGACGCAGCTGCCCAAGTGGTGATTTTCAGGTGGCTGAGAAAGGGAAGCTGGAGTGCTTTGAGCCCTTAAAGACTGCAGAGAAAGCTTTTCTTGACAAAATGATCCTGTCTCAATATACCAGGGCTTTTCAATCAATTTTCACCAAAATCCACTTTCCATCACGCTAAAGGCATAGGCTCCAGATGAGGTACTCTACATGGATTTATGGTGGATTAAAACACTCTGCAATGCTGGGATACAATAAACATTGCAATTCTGTTAAACATAACACTGCAGTGAACAGACTGGACAATTCTTCATCCATGAAAGCAGTACAGTGTTGGCTGGCTTCTTTCCAGTCTTATATCAACACAGTTTTGGGGACATTTCCTGAGGTATTTTTGTTGTTGGAAAGCAGGTTCTTCCTTTGGCTCTTCTGCTCCCACAGAGGGAGATATGTAACTTGAGGGAGTTCTGAGAGCTGCCTGGTGGCATGGGAAGCACTGCAGGAGAAAGCTGCCACTGGTTGACAAGTGGTCTCCGAGCCAGGAGGCAGCAAACACTTGGGCAGGTAGGACTTCAGGCGAAAGCAGCATGTTCACCACAGGACATTGACACGCAATAGCTTCAGGCAGCAACACAAGTCTTTTTTCTTCTCAGATTCCAATAAAAAATTATTTATTTTTGTCAGCATAGCTTATTAACAGTTCTATAGTACTCCTGTTCTACACTGCTTTTCTCTTTCTCATTCAAAATTACTTGCTTTACTCACTAATCATACCATTAAGAGAACATTAAAGAGTTAAAGAATCATTAAATAAAGATCATTAAAGAATTAAAAAATTACTACAGAATAATGGCCACTACATGTTCTTCCAAAATATTTGGTTTGCTTTCTTGTAGCAACTTTATTCTTTCAACATTTCAGAAGATCAACATTACAAAAAAGGTGTTTGAAATACAACAATTGAAAAAAACCAGTGTACATGAAATGTATGTTGCAGCACTGTGGCTGGTGGGATGCTTCGTTGAAGTAAGAAAAGTGGTAGGCAGATACCTTTTTTTTTTTTTAGACTATTTTGCCTAATCCATTATAGTTGCTAAATTATTTTCAACAGCACAGTCTGTGAGTAATTCAGCCTTCATAACTTGTTTTCTATCCGAGAAGTGGCAGGATGGTTTTCCCTGATTAATTTCTGTGCAAGGAGATACAAAACCCACAGAAGTATCATAACAATGATGGCCAGCCCCAGATGAGTGACCCTTTTCTGCATGTATGTACATGTGGCTCCAGGGGTCTTAGCCCCAACCATACTGCTGCTATAAGGCACATCCTCACCAGCACCTGGTGCCTAGCTCTTGAGGCTGTCAGTGGGAGTTAGGCTCATAAATACCTTCTGAGCACTCTAGAAAATGTTACATTGGCTTAATCCAATTAAGTGAAAACACAGCATCTTTAAAAAGGGCAAGACAGATGAACAGTATTTTTCCCAGAATACAGAAGGGAAAAGTTGATAGTGAGATTTAATTAATGTCCCTCTGTTCCTAAGATCATTTACAAATTGAAGGGATGTACATCAGTTAGAAATGAACAGGCCAGGCTACTCCAAGTTTTCCAACATGGGTTGATGCAAAACCTATGCTCAGTTACTAGTGCTGAAAAATGGTGTTTGGACTTCTGACAAAACCTGAAAGCCGCTCATGTCAGCGCAGTGTCCTGCCTTCACCTGACATTGTAACACTAAATGCTGTTGCTGAAAGGAGATTCTTTTCTCTCTAGTGACCAATGACAGGACCTAAGGGAATGGCACAAAGCTATGTTGGAGGAGGTTTAGATTGGATATTAGAAAAAGGTTCTTCACCCAGAGGGTGGTTGGGCACTAGAGCAGGCTCCTCAGGGTAGCTGTCAGCACCAAGCCTGACAGAGTTCAAGAAGACATGTTTGGAAAACACCCTCAGGCAGAAAGAGCAATTCTTGGGACTGTCCTGTGCAGGGCAAGAAGTTGGATTTCAATGATCTTTGTGGGTCCCTTCCGACTAAGGAGATTCGATGATTCTATGATTCACATTTCAGGGGCTCTGCCCCTGTCTGGCTGTACCTCTGCTCACATCCTCTCTAGGCTGGCATGGGAAGCCATAGAGTGCCAACAGCCACCATGGTTTGTCAGGTGCCACATATCTCTTTTTTTTCCCCCACTGCAGGCCATCCTTATCAGAAAAGTGGGCAAGGAAAGCATTTTGTACACCTGGGAATCTTGGAGCTGGAAAGGGAAAAGACAAGAGAGGTGCCAGAAAGCAAATCAACCGTTCCTATGGAAGAGAGGGGCAGGAGACGAGGCTCTCCACCACCTCATGCCCTATCACCTCTCATGAAGAAGTTCCCCAAGGAGATAAGACTGGTAGGAGGAAAGGGTGGAGGGAAGGAGGCATTAGTGATAGGAGGGAGAAGGAAGAGTCTCTGCCACACACAGTTCACTGGGCCTTTGCTGAGAGGGGTTAATGCTGTCATGCTGCTGGTGATAACAAGGAATGTTTTTTTGTTATCATGGTATGTCAGATTCAAGTGGTATCACCCATGACTTGCACGCAAGATTACTGAGGGAAGGGAAGCTGAGCGCAGGTCATCTTTATGGTTCAGCACAGCTCTTCAAAACAGCATATTTAATTTTTGCTAGGAGGGGAAACTCACACTTCGCAGACACCACCTCCCAAGTAAAATGATCCTAAGCCAGACTGGAAAATTTCTACACAGCCCTCTGACAAAGAAAAGCAAATTGAGTATCAAGGAAAGAACAAAGCTATAGGGTGAAACTCAATGACCCTTCCACAAAGACCTGAGCTTGACCCACATGGATGTGAACGCAGGTTGTCTAAAGAGCGGGAGGCACCGGTTTGGGGTGTTGTTTCATTACCCTCTTCCTGTTTTATAAATGCTGTAGAATCTGAGTATCTTGGGTATGCTTTTCACATGGCCAGACTTGGCCCAAGCAAACTTGTTCAGCAGTTGTGGAAGGGTGAGGTGGGAGATGATGGGACAGAGAGATGGCCTGATTCAAGCTCCTATCTTTAGGAAACTTGGCTAAAGTATCGAGAGTATTGGAGGAGCTTGTTGGGATTATGTTTTGTAGCCTCCAGCACACTCAAGCACAGCAAGGAAAATTATAATCTCTGTCCAGTTTTGGAATGATGGAAATCAGAGTCAGAATCCCTGTTAAATTTTAAGGACCCTATTCTCCTTCCTGTCCTCTCCTCTGCTACTTCCTATGTTACCCTTGGCCTCAGCTCTTCATCCTCTGCAAGAACCAACTCTTTGCACTCATGTCAGTAACTCCCACGCTGAGAGGTGCAGAGCTAGAGCATCCCAGCCAGAACTGACCCCTGAAGCTGAGGGCATCTGTGCAAAACACCTCTGCTGAAGCCATAGGGCTGCCCCACTGCTGAGGGTGAGGCAGCATTATCCCAGGTATGTGCTGGCTCCAGCAGCCTCACCACACACACAGTTACTGTGCCAGGGTGCATATCCAGCCGTTCCTCTGCTCCTGCGGGATGTGCAGCCACACCACCACAGCGACAGCGCTGCGACAGCTGCCACTGCCCACAGGCACCAGCAGGCGTGGGCACAGCTGGGCCACTCGCCAATTCTGCCCCTGATGGACCACAGGAGATAAGGAGCTCGTGTGTGCGTCTCAAACACCAACAGCCGGACGCCTGTGAAGGCAATCAAGGCTTGTTGGTAGTAACAGACAAGGAACGCTGGCAGTATCAGGTCGTGAGAAAGAACGTAGCCCCACCAAGTCCAGCGGGTGCCCCCAGGACCGCGGACATCCCTCCCCTCTTTTCTCTTTCTTTTTTCTTTTTCTTTTTCTTTTCTTTTCTCTTTTCTTTTTTTCTTTTCTTTTCTCTTTTCT